>JAQISU010000017.1:11255000-11295000 GCA_029339505.1 Unio delphinus | reverse complement strand
AGAATTAAATTTGCCAATTAAAGAATTTCAGTACCAAAAAAAACAATGAATTTACTGCTATTTCTTGTACCGTTTATCGTAGTGTGCAACTCATACTGTGTGCGACACTGAAGATCAAATAGAATTTGTGCGTGTAAGTTTAGCTACTCACAATGTGCACCTTTCACGTAGAAATCTTTTTGTAAATACGATCTTGCTTGAATTCCACTTTCTTGATGTGAGTTCGGTTATAGGCATTTTTACGACACCGCCTAGTCTTAACTTATATTTAGTCTGTATTTTTAAACTGATGAAAAAATCTGTGAGTAATCATTCATGAAAAAAAAGCTCCTATTCAGATTCATTATTTTCATTGATATTTTGACAGGCACTAAATTAATATAAATTTTGGAGTTGTTCTCAGGCAAAAAATCATTAACTACTGTTTGGAGTTATTGTTTTCAATGATACTTTGACAGGCACCAAAACATTAGATGTTGTTTGGAGTTATTGTTTTCAATGATATTTTGACAGGCACCAAAACACTAGATGTTGTTTGGAGTTATTGTTTTCAATGATATTTTGACAGGCACCAAAACATTAGATGTTGTTTGGAGTTATTCTTTTCTCTGATACTTTGACAGGCACCAAAACATTAGATGTTGTTTGGAGTTATTGTTTTCAATGATACTTTGACAGGCACCAAAACATTAGATGTTGTTTGGAGTTATTCTTTTCTCTGAAACTTTGAAAGGCACCAAAACATTAGATGTTTGGAGTTATTGTTTTCAATGATACTTTGACAGGCACCAAAACATTAGATGGTGTTTGGAGTTATTGTTTTCAATGATACTTTGACAGGCACCAAAACATTAGATGTTGTTTGGAGTTATTGTTTTCAATGATACTTTGAAAGGCAACAAAGCATTAGATGTTGTTTGGAGTTATTGTTTTCAATGATACTTTGACAGGCACCAAAACATTAGATGTTGTTTGGAGTTATTGTTTTCAATGATACTTTGAAAGGCACCAAAACATTAGATGTTGTTTGGAGTTATTGTTTTCAATGATACTTTGAAAGGCAGCAAAGCAATTAATAGAGTCGTGTGCCTTGCAAGTCAAAGTAACTGACTGTTCGTTTCTGCTATTTAGTATCTCCATTTGTATTAGTTTGTTCTCACCGAGAAGTCGTAGGTTGGACATTCATTCCATGCAGCAATCTTTTTACTTACTTTACCTCAATAATTTGGTAATATAATTTAAGCTTGGGGAGTTCTATAATTTTCTTATTATGTATTGTTATATCACTATCAATGGGACACATTTTTAATCGCCATTTTCGAGATGATTTTCGTTCCAAGATAGGAAATACGGCATTCTCTCTGAGGCTCTAAACTGAATTAACTGTGATATCACTTCCGGTAAATTCAGAGCCAATCAAATTCAAATTAGCAAAGATATTCACAATACATGGGAAATTAAATGAATGTCCTGTTATTTCCTGTTATTTCAAAAATAATTTTAAAAAAACGTCAGCAAAAATCTTATCGGAGTAGCAACTTGTTAAATTGCAGGTATTCTTCTTGACAACAACAAAAAAACAACATTCATGTAAGAATTCATTGACGAATTTTATAGACCAGTGGCTACTAGCGATCGAATCGGATGAATCTACTGACCAAAGGTTCACTTTTTAAAATCTAGAAAACGTTTTCGAGAAGGATGACCAATCAGTGTTCATTACAATAATTATATGCATACAAGATTTCTTCAAACTCAGTTACTTTCTTCACCAACGGGAAACACTTCCGATTCAAAACAAAGTTTAAGTTTTGTTCCTCAAAGCTCTATATTTTGGACACCATTTTATACTGTTTATCAAAGATTTAATCTTGTATACAGTGCAGTCTAACAAGATTATTCGCTTACGATTCCACACTGTATACATCTGTAAGTTCCTTGATTCCGTTGAAAACAATCAAACAGAGTGCACATTAGCGCGTCTTAAAGGAAATGATGAACAATCTGAACAGGGCAACAACTATCCACTAACACTGATTTCCTTTTAGCTCTGTGCCTTAGGCGTGTCGGATGTTAATAAGGAAACTTTTTATTATCAATATTGATCAACATTTTAGCTGGAATATACATATCAATCAAATATGTCAAATGGTCTTCAAAATAATAAATCTTTCACAATTACTGTCTAAATTTATATCTCTCCAATTGCTTGAACCTTATTGCTGATATTTAACACCACCGATCTACTACAACTGTGACATAACTTTTGGAATCCTTCCCCTCAAGGATACGTAGTTATAATTTCCTTGCATTGTTTAAAACCTATTAAAAAAATACGTTTGTCACCAAAACAGACATTAATCATTGTAAACAGAGATAATAAGCATATTTTATTGTATTACATAATAGGTATAGTTTTCCTATAGTATATGCAGTTTCATATTTTTGGTATTGCTACACGTTAAAAGATCACTTTATGTGATTCTGATTGGTCTAAATAAGCCCAAGAATTTTTTAATTTTCTGTATCCTCTTTACTGATTGGCTGGGATCATAGGAAAACGTGTTTAACCCCGCCTTCTGGAATGTTTGGTTTTGAATGCACATTTTTGGCGGCCATTTTTTAATTCGACTGGCAAAAGGAAATTGCGAAAAAAATATTTCGACTGTCTAAATATGGGTATATTACACCCACAGGGGTTTGTTATATAATGCATAACAACATTATAATGAGAACAATGGCGTAAAACTACACGACAAGAACAACAATAAGAAGTAAAACTAAGGGTATAGCTTATTTGATGGCGGGATTGGGGAGGCAGCGGTATATCTGTAACAAAGATATAGAATCCACCGTATATGAAAGCGTGGTTTAAATGTAACTTACACAAGTAAATAAACTCACCTCGGTTCACAGAAGAATTTGGACATAAACGGGTCTCCTGACAAAACGTTGTCCAACTACAGCCTCTCGCAGTATATATGAGATGCTAATCAGTCTCAAAAATAAATTTGTTTACGTCTTCTATACAGTCTATTGTTCCAGTCAAATACTGCAAATATCCGATCACAAAAGAATTGTAGTATATGCGGTAAATTTAGCATCCAGTAATCCTATATCACATAAAAATCGCAACATTGTAGTGCTTAATTCTGAATATGACATTTTAGGGTAAATATGTACTCTAGGCATGATGTTTACCGTATCAAGCAGTGGGGCATCACAACGCACTTATCATTCTGTTTTGAAGAATGATTTTATTGTTATATAATCTTCCGTTTAATTCAGATGGAAGATTCGTCTTTGATTTATAGTTTGTGAAAAAGCTAAATCTACTTTTACTAGTTCAACTTAGTTTAGGACTATATTTATGCACTACAAAAATAAGTTCACCGTCTGTCAAAACAAAGGAAATTATTCGTTCTTCGTTCTGTCTAAATAATTTCCACTGAAACTATGTGATAAAATAAATCTCAGAGGTAATGATTAATACAAACGTTTTAAAACTTGTTGAATAATGTATAGCTTCTGCCCGCCATGACTCGCAAAAGCTGGACATTATTCAACCCGTTTCATAAATTCAATATTAAATCGTTACCCATTTGAGATCATCCATCTAGCTAATTAATGTTATGTATATCTATATTATGTGCATTTTTTATGACCGTTCTTGTAAGGATTCTTTAGATGGTGAATTATTTATATTAACATCACATTTTCGTTGGTTGTACTGTGAGTTGAGCTGTTAGAAAGCTGAAATGGTATGGTCATGTCACTAGAGCCAACAGTCTATTCACAGCAGTACTGCAGGGTAGTGTCCAAGGTGGTAGAAGGAGAGGTAGACAGAGAAAAAAGTGGAGTGACAACATCACATAATGGACCAGAAAATGTTTTGCGGAGACACAGGCATTGGCACATGAAGACAAGTGGAGGGAGAACTGGTCAGATGTTTAGCAGCACAGTGCCTCAACGATGATGATAACTGTGATTCATGTGCCAAATAATTAGATAAATTTGTTCATAGGTTTCGAGGTTAGGTCGTGCTGTAAACATCCCTTTATCCGACAGTTGTTTGAATCCATGTGATTTGGGGTCGTGGGATTTCTAGAAAAAATCGCTGTCCTATTTCTTGATAAGCCAGTCTAAATCAGTTGTTATGTTTACTGACGGACTATTTCTAAATACCAAGAATAATTCTTGCCTTGTTGAGCAATTATTTTTATTACGTGCTACATATCTATAAAGATTAAACATTTCGTAGAATTAGACGTTGTTATTAGTACTATTGGTCTTATAAGAAAGTATATATTCGTTTTTTTAGTATATTCATTAGTTGGAATTGCACTGCCTTAACATTAATTTAAAGACTATTTCGACATAAATTGGTGTACGGAAGTATTGTTAATTTAGTGAAAGTTGTATTGAAATTACCGTGAATTCATTTAAACACATTTTGGGATTATATCAGCACTTTATTCTGTACCGTTGACACTTCAGCACAGTTACGGCATCATTCGGAATACGTTTGGAACTTATTCGGATTACTTGTCTTTTATGATGTAGTTTAAGAGAATATAATTATAGCCGCATCAAAAATTTCTGACATGCTGGGAATATTATATTGTTCATTTATAGGCGTGTTCATGACAATAGTTACATATTCTAATCCATTTTAAATGTCTGTGTGTATGCGTGAGAGCATACCTGAGTGTGAGTAATTGGCTTTTAAATAATATAAACTAATACAAAATTTGAGGACAAAAGGACAGAATTTCTTAAATGACCAAATGTGTTTTCTTCATTATTTGTTTTTTTCTTATTTATTTTTTTAACTAAATAATTAATTATTTTTTTAATTAAATTTATTTGTTTGTTTATATCTTTATTTATTTATGTTTTCTTTATTTATTTATTTATTTATTTATTTATTTATTTTTTTAGTAGTAGTAGTAGTAGTAGTAGTGGTAGTAGTAGTAGTAGTAGTAGTAGTAGTAGTAGTAGTAGTTTAGTTGTAGTAGTTTTAGTAGTAGCAGCAGTAGTATTATCATTTCTTTCCAAAATCCAGTGTCAAGCAGTGGTTTTTATCTGCCTATAAAATTAAATACAAGAAATCAGAAATTTAACCAGCCTGTCTGCAGATTCTAGTATAACGCAAGCGCTTGGCTATTGTCTCGTTCACACTTGAGAATAAATGTCTGGAAATTACTTTAAGACATTAGGAGTTTTAATGATATGCATTGATTTAAACGTACACTAATCATTGTACAATATTATTGACGTTGACTTATAAATAAGCATGTACACTCTAATTAACTTAGATGTACAGTAACCAACGAAAAATCATATCGACTTAGACGTACAATAATCATGTGAAATCGTATTGACTTAGACGTACAATAATCATGTGAAATCGTATTGACTTAGACGTACAATAATCATGCACAATCTTGTTGACTTAGACGTACAATAATCATGCACAATCTTGTTGACTTAGACGTACAATAATCATGTACAATCTTGTTGACTTAGACGTACAATAACCATGCACAATCTTGTTGACTTAGACGTATAATAACCATGTGAAATCATATTGACTTAGACGTACAATAACCATGTGAAATCGTATTGACTTAGACGTACAATAATCATGTGAAATCGTATTGACTTAGACGTACAATAATCATGCACAATCTTGTTGACTTAGACATAAAATAACCCTGTACAATCTTGTTGACGTAGACGTACAATAACCATGTACAATCTTGTTGACCTAGCCGTACAATAACCATGTATAATCTTATGGACTTAAACGTACAATAATCATGTACAATCTTGTTGACTTAGACGTACAATAATCATGTATAATCTTGTTGACTTAGACGTACAATAATCATGTACAATCTTGTTGACTTAGACGTACAATAATCATGCACAATCTTGTTGACTTAGACGTACAATAATCATGTGATATCGTATTGACTTAGACGTACAATAATCATGTGAAATCGTATTGACTTAGACGTACAATAATCATGTGAAATCGTATTGACTTAGACGTACAATAATCATGCACAATCTTGTTGACTTAGACGTATAATAACCATGTGAAATCATATTGACTTAGACGTACAATAACCATGTGAAATCGTATTGACTTAGACGTACAATAACCATGTGAAATCGTATTGACTTAGACGTACAATAATCATGTGAAATCGTATTGACTTAGACGTACAACAATCATGCACAATCTTGTTGACTTAGACGTACAATAACCATGTACAATCTTGTTGACGTAGACGTACAATAACCATGTACAATCTTGTTGACTTAGCCGTACAATAACCATGTATAATCTTATGGACTTAAACGTACAATAATCATGTACAATCTTGTTGACTTAGACGTACAATAATCATGTATAATCTTGTTGACTTAGACGTACAATAATCATGTACAATCTTGTTGACTTAGACGTACAATAATCATTTTACAATCTTCCGGACTTAGATATATAAATAGCTATTGAAAAAGCTTTGAATACGTTATCGACTGTTTGCCAAGATGCACCACGGAGTAAAATTGACACCATATGTACGGCTTCACATGTTTACTATTTTTATATCCTAATGATATGGACATTTTCTTTTTATCTCCACAAACCTTTTGTCGGTGATTGATTTATTAAAAGACTTGAATAATCACCAACTCCAGCGATGTATTTTGTCCTCATATTCTCGGGTTTGCTTACAATTTTATATGAATATTCCTTTAAAATCTTTTGTTTGAAGCTTTTGTTTGTCAAATACAAAATGTTTTCTCTATTATTTATCATTAAAATGAACTGCTTAACGAGTTACGTTTTTTAGGTCATGTTGCAATAGTTTTAACTTTGCAGTGAATTGCAGTGTCACGATATCCTACCTGGCATGATATTTTGTTTTGGATAAAATATGCACGCAATGAACTAATCATAACCATGCCAATTGACAACTCACGATATAAATGTTTGAGATTAAGGGCGTAACTGTTTTTTTTTCGAAATCATATGACAAATCGTATATTAAAGTCAATTTCAACAAGTTTAATGATCGCTGTATATATGCTGGCTGAAATATACATTGCACTATAATAACACTAAATTTCACGCAACCGTACATTCATTTTATTTCATAATGTATAGACTACACCAGTTTACTTTGTAAATTTACGTTCGTTAAAAGGCGACTATAAATATTGTTAAAAGTAATAAAGAGCACTTAGTGTATTTGCTTTGTCCCGAATTACGTACATTGTATTGATTGCTTCAATTATTCAGCCAGATTCAAAGGCGTTTGAATCACCAAAAGCAGCCTGAGTATGAATTGCAATCATCAACTGGCATCTATAATCAAAGCTAATAAACTACGCAGTATCAGCTTACAGCCAATTTCAAAATCAGTCCATTTAATTTTACAACTATGATCATCGTAAAATTGTACGTATCCTTTTCCTCGTAAAGTAAGATCATCAAATAATTGTGAAATGACTGAAGGTAATATAAAGAGGTTCTTAATATTGCCACAGTATATACGAGGATTCGTCAGAATAGTTCATCGTGAGTCTTCAGATTAGTATACCATGATTCTTTAAATTAGCATAATTTGAGAATATATATTAGTATACACTAAGTCTTCAAAATTAATAAACCGGAAGTCTTCAGATTAATGTATATTGAATCCTCAGGTTTGTATACACTGAGTCTTAAAATTATTTTATCAGGAGTCTTCAGATTAGTAAACCATGAGTCGTCAGATACTAAAAACTTACTTTTCAAATTAGTATACACTGAGTGTTTATATTAGTATACACTGAATCTTCAGATTAGCATATCATGAGTGTTAAGATTAGAATATAAATAGTCTTCAGATTAGTATGCAAAGAGTATTCATATAGTGTATACTGAGTCTTCAAATTAGTATAGCATGTGTCTTAAGATTAGTATACACTTCATCTTCAGATTAGCATATCACAAGTCTTCGTATTAGTATACAAATAGTCTTCAGATTAGTATACAATGAATCTTCATATTAATATTGCATGAGACTTAAGATTAGTATACAAATAGTCTTCATATTAGTATACCATGAGGCTTAAGATTAGTATACAAAGAGTCTTCATATTAGTATAGCATGAGGCTTAACATTAGTTTACAAAGAGTCTTCATATTAGTATAGCATAAGGCTTAAGATTAGTATACAAATAGTCTTCATATTAGTATAGCACGAGGCTTCAAATTAGTAAACAACGAGTCTTGATATTAATATAGCATGAGGCTTAAGATTAGTATACAAATAGTCTTCATATTAGTATAGCACGAGGCTTCAAATTAGTAAACAACGAGTCTTGATATTAATATAGCATGAGGCTTAAGATTAGTATACAAATAGTCTTCATATTAATATAGCATGAGACTTAAGATTAGTTTACAAATAGTCTTCATATTAGTATACCATGAGGCTTAAGATTAGTATACAAAGAGTCTTCATATTAGTATAGCATTAGGCTTAAGATTAGCAAACAACGAGTCTTGATATTAATATAGCATGAGGCTTAAGATTAGTATACAAAGAGTCTTCATATTAGTATAGCATAAGGCTTAAGATTAGTAAACAACGAGTCTTGATATTAATATAGCATAAGGCTTAAGATTAGTATACAAAGAGTCTTCATATTAGTATAGCATGAGGCTTAACATTAATTTACAAATAGTCTTCATATTAGTATACCTTGAGGCTTAAGATTAGTATACAAATAGTCTTCATATTAGTATAGCATGAGGCTTAAGATTAGTATACAAAGAGTCTTCATATTAGTATACCATGAGGCTTAAGATTAGTATACAAAGAGTCTTCATATTAGTATAGCATAAGGCTTAAGATTAGTAAACAACGAGTCTTGATATTAATATAGCATGAGGCTTAAGATTAGTATACAAATAGTCTTCATATTAATATAGCATGAGACTTAAGATTAGTTTACAAATAGTCTTCCTATTAGTATAGCATGAGACTTAAGATTAGTTTACAAAGAGTCTTCATATTAGTATAGCATGAGGCTTAACATTAGTTTACAAATAGTCTTCATATTAGTATAGCATGAGGCTTAACATTAGTTTACAAATAGTCTTCATATTAGTATAGCATGAGGCTTAAGATTAGTTTACAAATAGTCTTCATATTAGTATAGCATGAGGCTTAAGATTAGTTTACAAAGAGTCTTCATATTAGTATAGCTTGAGGTTTAAGATTAGTATACAAATAGTCTTCATATTAGTATAGCATGAGTCTTCAGATTAGTTTACAAATTTTCTTCATATTAGTATAGCATGATGTTTAAGATTAGTTTACAAATAGTCTTCATATTATTATAGCATGAGACTTAAGATTAGTTTATAAATAGTCTTCATATTAATATAGCATGAGGCTTAAGATTAGTATACAAAGAGTCTTCATATTAGTATAGCATAAGGCTTAAGATTAGTATACAAAGAGTCTTCATATTAGTATAGCATGAAGCTTAACATTAGTTTACAAATAGTCTTCATATTAGTATACCATGAGGCTTAAGATTAGTATACAAATAGTCTTCATATTAGTATAGCATAAGGCTTAAGATTAGTATACAATGAGTATTCATATTAGTATACCATGAGGCTTAAGATTAGTATACAAAGAGTCTTCATATTAGTATAGCATAAGGCTTAAGATTAGTATACAAAGAGTCTTCATATTAGTATAGCATGAGGCTTAACATTAGTTTACAAATAGTCTTCATATTAGTATACCATGAGGCTTAAGATTAGTATACAAAGAGTCTTCATATTAGTATAGCATGAGGCTTAAGATTAGTATACAAAGAGTCTTCATATTAGTATAGCATGAGGCTTAACATTAGTTTACAAATAGTCTTCATATTAGTATAGCATGAGGCTTAAGACATAGTTTACAAAGAGTCTTCATATTAATTTAGCATGAGGCTTAAGATTAGTATACAATGAGTCTTCATATTAGTATATTCCAGTTAATCTTCAGATTTGTATATCATGATTCATCAGATTAGTATACAAGGAGTCTTCAGATTAGTGTACAATGAGTCTTCGGATCAGTATACAATGAGTCTTCATATTAGTGTACAATGAGTCTTCAGATTAGTATACAGAGAGTCTTCAGATTAGTATACAATGAGTCTTCAGATTAGTATACAATGAGTCTTCAGATTAATATACAATGAGTCTTCAGATTAATATATAATGAGTCTTCATATTAGTCTACACTGAGTTTTCAGATTTGTATATAATGAGTTTTCAGAATGACATAAGTCTTCAGAATAGTATACAATAAGTCATCGAATGTTGTTGATTTGTTATATTTGTTGGGGTTTAATATAAGTTTCATCTGTTAATGTAATTTGGTGGAGAAATAACCGTGGACTATCCACCGACTTACAGGTAGCTATTGGTATGCGTTCTCTCTTACCCATATTTTGCCGAGCGCAGACTCAAACTTACGCAGACAGACATGCGATGTGTGAGTGATCTGTAACAGCAAGTGCTTAAGACCACTCGGCCTTACGGGTATTCCTATAGTTGTTTTTTTTTTTTATGACAACATACAGCAACCATTAGACACACAAATAATTTGTCGTCAGCACTTGCCTATTTATGACTCATCGCCATTTCTCAAAATAATACCGGGCCACATTTCAAATCAATTGTCTGCCTCAATAGAGGAGGTAAAGATTTCGTTTTAAAAAATAAGTTCTTCATATGTAGATAATATGTTTGTTTTATTTTAAATGGTGGGGGATTGGATCATAGAAAAATCAGCATTCGTTTGTTTAAATATAGACTTACAATCTTTAATATGACTTAAACGAGTCTTGCCTTTAGTTCCCCTAATGTTTGTGATAGTTTCTTCAAATTTGAGGAATTCCACAGTACTTCTTTTCAAGATCATAAACGTTTCCACATATACAATATATTTAAGCGATTGATTTCCCATCCATTCCATTCCGTGAGTATCAAATGCTTGATAATGCTCAATCTCGATTTCGGACAAAATAAGAAAATTAAGTGATACATTGGTAACATTCTTTGATGTGTGTCCACCGTTGGGAATGTTTTTTTTTCTTTCTAGGCATAGTTTGCAATCTAAGTAGTAACAAAAGAAAAGTCAGATTCACACAGGGAAAGGTAAACTTTCATGGGGTAAAAGTAGGCCGTACCGTTCATGGAGGTCGAAATAGCTTACTATTGACAACAATGTTCGGTCAACATATTAAAAGCGAAATTAAAACGTTATGATATCTTAGGATTATGTACTAGATTACTTTGTTTGTAATACTTGTTTTATTTAACATTTTTGTATCTATCAGATGCACATTGCTGCCACTTGATTAAACTGTCTATGTTGTCTTCTTGTTGTTGTAGGGTTTAACGCCAAAGATAGGCTATACATGGCGGCCAGTATCAATGGTGGATGAATAGCCAGGGAAAACCAAGGAAAGATCCACCGACACACGAGAACTATTGGCAAACATTCCCACATACCCACATTTGCCTGAGACTCGAACCCACGCAGACAAAGGAGAGACGGTTGTGATCCGTAACGGTGAGCGCCTTAGACAACTCAGCAACTTGGGGCCCTCTTATTTTGTCTAAAGTTACCAGAGCAGATACAAGTTTCTTCATAAATCTATATGTCACACCTTATTTACGAGTGTCATTCATTTAGATAAATCTTGCTGTTTGTGTTCAGGTCGAAACATGTTTATTGAGGATCATTTGCATTTCAACCTTTTTTCTGTGTGTAAAAACTTAAATGTGAAACAACTTTTTTTAAAGGTTTATATAATCAAGGACCGCGCCCATGTACGACAACACTGGAAGCAATGACATTGATCATTACAAAATGGCCAAAACTGGAATCAGTGGCATTGGTCATTACAATATGGCCAACACTGGAAGCAATGGCATTTTTCATTACAAACTGGCCAACACTGGAATCAATGGCATTTGTCATTACAAAATGGCAAACACTGGAAGCAATGGCATTTGTCATTACAAAAAGGCCAACACTGGAAGCAATGGCATATTTCATTACATCACAATTCAAAAGTATATCGATGTTTCCTGAAGGTAACATCGAGTTAACTGAGAATGAAAGAGAGAGAGACTGAATTACATGTACTTATTTCTTTCAGTCTCGCGGATATGGTATGTCAGAATAAAATGATTATGTTTATGACGCTAGGATGCGTCATTTAGTATGTCTCTGTCAGAATTCTTATTCTCAACACAACCTTACACCCTCTGTAACAAATACTCACACAAATCACATTCTCTCTCTCCCTCTCGCGCTCTCTCTCTCTCTCTCTCTCTCTCTCTCTCTCTCTCTCTCTCTCTCTCTCTCTCTCTCTCTCTCTCTCTCTCTCTGTGACCATGATTATTTTGAAAGTGATATATTTGGAATTTGGCTACGCTGTGTCATTCTAAAGGTTTGCTACACCAATTTATTATTATGATCGAGGTTTC
Source organism: Unio delphinus (assembly GCA_029339505.1). Lineage (NCBI taxonomy): Eukaryota > Metazoa > Mollusca > Bivalvia > Unionida > Unionidae > Unio > Unio delphinus. The sequence continues at coordinate 11,282,426 of JAQISU010000017.1, read as the reverse complement.
ATTGATTCGTAAAGACAAAGAACATTTAAATGTTTCTTTCTTCCCCAACCATTGTCTCACGAAATAATTATTTTCCATCCTACATTATATTTTGCATGGGCGCATGATGAAACACAACCATGCCTTAAGTACAAGTCAAATTGTACAATTAGCCAGACATTCCCAAAGAAAATCAAATGATTTACGTTTCTCATTTCCGCCACCGAACTGATGATCTTAAATGAATGGAAGAACAATTTCTTTAGCATTTTAAAATTAGCCACAAATTTATCAAGAAAGAAACACAACAATCTCTATTTAAAAAATGAAATCGACATAAACTATTTAAAATGGAACAAAAACAACATCATGATCCTAATAGTGTTCCAATGACTTTCCTAAAATAATTAATAATTAACAGAATGCAATACATGTAACAAAAAAAAACATGCAAAAATGTAAAAATGGAGCCCCACCCATATATCATACTCTCATGTTATTGATTAATTTGGCAATTTGTTTTTACATTATGCAAACGCAATTGTTCATCTTTTCTTTGATTCGACGTGCTAATGTAACACACTGCTTTTCCACACGGTCGCTTGAATATATAAAACGACGAAACGACGAAAAATATTTGCAATTAGTTGCGCATTTACTGTATGCGTCTTCAGACACCTGTCTCTCTCGCCCAAAACCATCTGAGCAGCATGACAACGTCGAGAAGGCCGGAGACGGAAATGAGTGCAGTGGAAGACTTGGATGTGTCTTGTCTAGCTCTTAGCACTCAACGGCACTTTCCTAGTAATCGTCTCTCTGCCCGTTGCCCAGCTGGTGGTTATGCCGCGCAGGCTGCCGAATCCAATCTTCGCATGATAGATAGACAAAGTTTTAGTTCACCGAGGGTTTAAGAACCGTCGACTACCATCGACAGTTGTACTCCTGGTATAGCTCGCCCACCTTTTGTCCCCACTTGGCACTCATCTCTCACATGTGGCTCCAAGAAGTTGAGACATGCGCAGTCGCAACATCCGGGAAAACGGCCTGAACTGACCAGCTAAACCAGATATCCTGGTAGAGTAACCGACGAGTTTTAAATCCTCGGTGATGATTAAACAGAATATTTTATTACGGTTTAGTTCTAATAAAAACAAATTGCGGATTCTTAGATCATCTATTTATAAGCAAACACTGGATTATTTTGAAAACTGTTTTTTACGCTGTTTTTCAATAAAAAATTTGTATTGCAAGAGTGAAAGGCATTATATTTTCTTTAATCGTCCATTTTGCTGTTTTTAATGTCTCATGTTGAAGTACGGGATTTGTTCAATGCAGATTCAATTATATTGATAAGATAATTTCTAATTTGGAATTATTATTTTTTTTTTTTTTTTGCATTCAATCAAATAATTTTGTACATGGCAATCCTCTGAAATAATAAATCAGAATACTTCGCCGTGAATATATGGTAGACCGTTTTGAATGACCTTGGACGACACGAAACAATTTCCAAATACTGGAGGATATGAAATGATTTGACATTAACATTATTAATATAGTATTATCAAAAACGTTTTGTATTACAATCACAACTACAAAGATACAAGCCTACTAGATGCAGTATAAGTAAATTTTATCGTCGGGTGAAAATGATAAAGACAATATATACAATTTTGTACCCCTTTTCCTGAATGGTTCAGATGATAAGGATGTCATTTAAAAATGTTAACAAAATACAGTTGGAATAAAATTCTTGTTTTTAAGAAAATATCTCTCTTTCCCCCTAAATTACCCATGGAAAAGGATCAATTGGACTACACATTAGGATATAATTTATACTATTAAATTGGAAATTATTTATTTCCGAGATAATTTGTATTATTGTCGAAATATCGTCACTGGATATTGTGTTATTGTTATGATTGTTATCAAGAAAATATGTACACATGTCAATATCATCTGTATGCAGTATGATTGTATATAGATATTATAGCTTTTAAACAAAAATAGGATTTAGTTATCAGATTTATGTGGAATATGTTTTTCTGAATTCAGATATGTATTTACTGTGTGATGGAAGTTATTTTGTTAACGGTTGTAAAACAAACTATCAATAAATGTGGGATAGATTTTCAGCAAATGAAGTATATTAATTACAACCTGTCGTCTTGGATAATTTAAAGGCAAACTATGGTCAGGATTGTATGAGTTTTTGGTAATATGTAGAAATGAGATGTACGTAGTTTCAGGGTGAAAGCATAAAAGTCTTTTTATTCGGAATTAGTATTCTTAGCGATTTCATCAATCCGATAACTAAATTTCAATTTAATTTCAAATGACGAGTCTTCCTCGATTTATTGGTAGTATTTTTCGTCAAAAATTCAAGTAAAGTTACAATTCTTCTTCATAGTCGTTATATTTTATAATAATACTAACAGTGATTGATTTAAAAACCTTTTGAATCAAAATCATCTCTTCAATATATAGATAATGACAAGACTCAATTTCAGTTTTAAAATTATTATTAAAAAAGCGCTTTTCATGGTTATCATGTAATACCTCTTGTGTGAGAGTATCGGTATACAAATATAAATGGGAGGTTATGCCCACCAGGTGGTGTAAAAGATGATTTAATTGTGTGGAAACAACAAAACTGTTTTGGAATGAACAGAATTTGATTTACCATCTGAATTGTTGTATATTTTATTATAAAAACTTTCTTTAATTTAATGCATCTAGACACACTCAAAATGCATTCAGCTAGTTTAATTTAATGATGATAATTTGGTTTGAGTCACATCTTTAGTAAATTAACTAAAATGATATAGTCACTATCATTCAGTCTATTATGTGAGAGGTTTAAATAGGTTCCCTTACTCCTCTTAGTTTGTTTTCGTCACTTTCTACAGTTTCTTCTGCGTTTGAATCTACGGAGCTTCTCTTTTGTCTTGTGATGGAATTGATTGTAGTACTTGTAAAATCTTGAACTGGCTTGTATATGACTGTTTTGATTATGAACGACAGATTGATTTTAGAATGTGTGTTATGTAAAGAAAAATCGTTGTAATCATCACAAGGGAGAGAGAGAGAGAAGAAGAAGGAAGAAGGCTCTCTTAAAAGCGTGCCGTCACGATGTTAAAACAGCTACACTACATCTGGAATTGAAGAGTCAACATCAATTTTCTGCTGATACGGAAAACTTTATTTAAATAATCAACACACATATATATTACTACATTCTAGAAACACATCTAAAAGCTTTATAATAAAAGTTCATGAAATACATATTACATTTTCCTATTAAGCTTTCCAACTTCATTTATTTGCATAACTTCTGCACCTTAGAATATTATACAATAGTTAATTCTGAATCAATTTCAAGATAGCCGAAGTATGAAATATAATAACTGTAATTAATGCAACAATTAATTTAAAGAATACATTTTACTTATCTTAAAGTAGAATATTGATTTAGAATATATTGCTAGATATTACTCTTTCTCAAGGAATTCTTTATTTCAGTCATTAAATCAAAGTATGAAGTTGGTAGCGAATTCAACCTTTACCATAAAACTTACATAAATATAATTAAATATGAATATAAAACATTCTATTACAATATATTATAAATAAAAGAATTCAATAGTAATGTTACACACAAAACAATTTTACAGTTAAAATCTCAATTATTAAAAATACTTATTCCTTAAAAGAGTTATAACATGTACAGTTGCTTACCTGGAATTGAAGAGTCAACATCAATTTTCTGCTGATACGGAAAACTGAATCTGACCTGATTCGCGCATCTCTATTTATACATAGTGGGCCAGATTCAGGGTTAGACAAGGTCATACCCTCTACGCATCAGACAGAAAAATACTAACTCTCTAGTCCGGTAAGAACCAGTTTCAGTCAGTAAAAACCACTTACTTGCGTCATAAGACTTAACGTTGTAGTTATTTATATTTGTTTTAACGACGTCAGACCAAATATGGATATCCGTTAGTTGGAAGCCATTTTGTTTCACAAGTTTCTTAGAGAGAGAAGTTACTCCACCTTCATTAACCGAATTGAACCTATGCCAATTCTAGGTCAAAAACATATTTTTACTGTTGGTACTTAGAACTGTAGCTAGGCAAAATTCATGTATTATGTATTTTTGTTATATGTTTCCACACAGCTTATACATTGGCAAGCTTTAGTATCTTGCTTCTTCTACACAACACATCGATATACATTGCCTAATTTCCACTTGCTCAGCAACCCTTTCTATTCTGTATAGTTGTACTTCAAAAACAAGTGAAATTACCTTTAATATATTTTAGAAACTCATTACTTTAATACAATTCAAAGAAAATATCAATCTTTATTAATTTTACTAAAAATTCAATCCTAACATGTGCATTGAATGGAACGTGAAATGGTTTGAATTTAGTCGATGTTTTCTTCTTGTTTGGGGCAGGGATTCGGGTGTTGTGTTGTGGCTATTGTTGTTGTTTTTACAAATTATAAATAGAAACATGTCATATGTCATGTTATAAATAGAAACATGTCATATGTCATGTTATAAATAGAAACATGTCATATGTCATGTTATAAATAGAAACATGTCAGAAACTCAGCATTAAAGGATGATATAAATATTGCATGTGTGTAACTTTAGCGAAGTAATATCGGTAACACAAGATATAATGTAATGTGTAAGCGTAGCTAGGGTTGGTTTCACCCAGTGCGGTAAACTCATGGTGTCACCCCACAAGACTTCCACCATGGATTTCGTCTTCTTCAAATATGTCCACAGCATAAAAATGACAAGAACAAAAACAAATTAATTGAAGGTCAGAAGTTAAAAGTATCTAAGAACTGTAACAACGTTAAGTTATAGTTATTTTTACAAATAAAATTGCAATTCTTCATTTTGGTCTTACCCCTCTAAGATGGTGTCACCCGGTGCGGTCCGCACCCAACCCCCACCCCTCACCCCCAGCGACGCCACTGAGTGTTAGAAAACAGGTACATTTACATGCTACATTCGACGATGAAGAAATTGAAAAACTCGCCCACAGCTTTGAATGTAAAATTATCAAAACAGTACAGTATGAACAACAAGCATGCTAAGTATTTTGTCGTTATTATATTAAATAAATTTGCATACTGCTAACTTTAAGGTGCAACTCCATGAACTTCACAGTATTACAAACTTTGGTGTCTTTATAACACTATTAAAAAAAAACAAATGAAATGTATGGAGACAAAATTCGATTTTAAACTGCAATAACTTTGTTAAACCTTACGAAATCAATGCACAAATCTTAACAAGTTTTGAAATAAGTTTTAATCATTATGAAATTATGGATTGCATATTTTTATATGGCCGAAAATAAATGTTATTACAGCATAAGACAAACTGTCAAGCGATACGTATTCTCTGAATTGTTTTATACCGTTTTAAAATGGTCGACATCGAAGAGTACATAGGCTAATCAAGAAGCAATTTGCAGATCACGACAAATCCTTTGGGGAATAAGTTAACAGGGGCAACATCGAAACGGAGTTTAGCAATAATATAAATGACCACTTAATATAGCGCTAAGCACTGTACAACATCTATACTGATATGACTACAAAAAAAAACAGAATACCATTTAAATTCGAAGACATAAAAAATCCTGAAAATATTTAAGGTATGAAACATTATTAGGGTTTTAAGTTTGTTCATGTAGTCGAAAAAGATGAGTTTTAAGTGCACTCTTGAACGGGATAATTGCGTTTTTGTCTAATTTCAATGAGCAATTCATTCCACGTTGTTTTGCCCTGTTATTGCACAATCACGTTGTCCAAACGACTTTGTTTTCATAGTGGGAATGATGAGTATACGATTGTCAGAACAGGTTCGTAAGAGTATTGCTGATGTACATATGAGTGAGGACAGATAGGTATGTTGGACTGGAGTCCGTCATTGAACCGTGGCACAGAGAACAAATGTTGTTTGTCCTGGATCGAATGGATAGTCAGTGTAGGTACATCGCCGAGGGGAGGTGTGCTCTGATCATGGCACTCTAAGGATGATCCATGCAGCTGTGTTTTGAACTTTTTGAAGTTTCTGGAGTAGATATTGAGACGAACAAGCCAGACGTGAGTTACAATAGTCCAGTCTTGAACGTACTAATGAACACACAAGTGTTTTATTGGCATCAGCTGAAAGATATTTGCGAATGGATCTGACACGTCTCAGCTCAAGATATGCGGCCTTGCATATGTTCATGACATGTTGGTGCACTGTGAGAGTACTGTCCAGAGTAACACCTAGGTTTCGTACTGACTGTGTGAATGCAATGTTGGTGTTGCTGATATTTATTGTTTGAGGTATTGGATATGAAGTAGAAAGTATTTGTGGTGTAATGAGATTGGCCTCAGTTGTATCGTCATTCATCTGCAGCTTGTTACATGTCGTCCATGATTTCACATCCGAAAAGCACCTCTTTACACCTTGGACGGTCGCATCAACTTCAATTGCGTGGCTAGATTTGTATATTTGGGTGTCAGCAACATACAATTGGTGAGACAATGGATGATGACCTATGACACTTGATGACCTATGACACTTGATGACCTATGACACTTGAGAGCGGCTGAGTATCATAACAGTCTACCTGAACATTACACAAGGAACACAATTTATTACAAAATAGTTTCTGTTGGTCACTTAGATGTGTAAACACTAAAGTTCAACAACACGGAACGAATGAATTTGACTTGATGATGAAAATAGTAACTCGTAGACGTTCAGTGACTTGAACTTTAACATACAGTCCATACAAGAATGATTATCCTAAGCTATTAATTAATTCTTAAATGTACTGTAGAAGACATGACCAATAGAGAGAGAGAGAGAGAGAGAGAGAGAGAGAGAGAGAGAGAGAGAGAGAGAGAGAGAGAGAGAGAGAGAGAGAGAGAGAGAGAGAGCTATGTGTGCAAAAAAGGAATATCATGGTGCTCTTGTCTATTCTGCAAATGCTGTCTGATTCTCGGTCTCGATATATGGTCCATGAACCAATGCTGACATAAAAATGATACAAGAGGTAAACCAATAATCATTAAAATAAAACTAAAGGTTGCAGAGTTATAAGAGTCACTAGCTACTGTATGTTTCTGATATTTATGTTATGTATATTTAATTTCATTGTTTGGTTGTTAGATTTAAATTTATTTTTTATTCCATTACTGCTATTATAATGTAACATTTTTTACTGTACTTGAACTTGTCCAGAATTGAGTTCAGTTATGTTTGACCTGATTTGCATCGATGTAAACAACTAACAATCGCTAAATGAAATATTGCAAGTTGCTGCTGGCCTTGTGCTGTAATCAATGGCACGTTTGGTAGATAACATTTTTACATTCTTTTTATTATCTTTTTCAGAGTAAGATTTATTAAGTGCATTGAAGTTCTTATGTGGACTACATGACATCAGGCATGTTTCACAACTGGTAAACAAACTTCTATTTTTTCCAAGAAGTATGGACTTTTAAGCCTCATCCAGAAATCTGTTTTGCGTTTAACTTAGTCGTACAACTGATTTTTTTATATAAAGGTTGATCATTCGTGCTTTAATATCTGACATGTTTAGTTGTATTATGCTGTGACAAGTTTGGGGTTAGGTAAAATTAATTCTCTTCAAATTATTTAATTCGAATGATTTTTTTTCTCTCTGGGAATACAAAATTACTCTGATAACTCTTTGACAATGGCATTTACTGGAATTATACGGAATTCAAAACTGGAATTTTTTCTGTGATTAAACAAGAAACTGTTGACACATCTGCACTTTGTAGGCACTTTCAGATGTCATCACCTTCCATTTTGGGTTTCTATCAGGATTTTAACTGTGATTCACTTAGAACTTTTCATTGATAGGACGTATGTTCTAATTATTGGATTAAAATTTGGATTTAATTTGCATAATTGTAAGTTCGTTTTGGTTTTTTTATTTTGTGTTCTAGGGAAATAAATTATTTGTTAAATTTTATAAAGCTTGTTGTCTTCATTCGTTTCTGGTACTTATATAAAGAGCAACGACTGGTAACAATAGATTCGAATGCAAAGAACAAACTCAGTAATACTCAGTAATACTCTGTAATACTCAGTAATACTCAGTAATACTAAAACGAGTCAAATAGCATGTTCGGCAAGGTAATGAATAATGTGGCTAGCACTTAAAAGAAACAAGTTTATCACACTACTGATAATCTCTGAATTATTTTGTCAACGAAAACATAAAATTACGTATATGGTGCTCTTTATCTTTAATTCTGTCAATAAAATATTTTCCATCTCACTTCTGTATCGGTCTTGGTCAATGTGTCTATATAGAAAATTTGCTGTTAACTTTTCATGACTGTGTAGATTGTTCTTCCTGTGGTTTCACAGGATTCATAGTGTACTAGTTACACTGGCCATTATGTGAAGCCTATCATGTGTTGAAAAAAGCTTTAAGTCCAAAATAAGAACAACAACATCAACAAAAACAAAATTATTGGCATAAAGAGTAGCTACTGACAAAACTACAGATGTTATTATTATTGTTTTCCCATTAGATAGAAAATAATGCTGAACACCTTTGTTGAGTTACTGCATTAGTCCTTCTCATTATTTAACGATATTTCTTCATAGTTCAATATTTTAAACCTTTGATATTTCCAAAGGGTTCTGACTTAATAATTCTACATTTCTTTCCAGGTCAAAGTTAAATATATATTATTTGTGTATTCCTTAATTGTTCTTGAAGGTCTTTCAAAAACATTATACTGTGCCCGAGTCCCATTTAAATAAAAGGCCTAGTGGGAACTAATAAGATGAAGGCAACAGCAATAGATTTTCAATGAAAATTATCTGGCTTAGTAAGGAGTATGAAAAATGGGAGATTGTAACTTGAAACAAACCAAAAAGGAACAACTTGTTTGGTGCGTTGTAATGTCATTAAAAATACTCTCAACCAAACAATACATGTCGTCTTAGCCAATGTCACTATGTTCACTTTCATTACCAACAAAAATGCTTATTTCTTTTCAGATTTGATAGCACTTTATTTTTTCCAAATTATAGTGGTCTTTACAAGAATAGTTTAACCCATCTAATCCAGGTATTTCCCTTTTCAATTTACATATATATACATATACATATATAGATGTAGTATTTAGCTAGAAGACAAAAATAAAAAAGTTATATATATTCCATCCCTGTTTGTATCTCCCAATATATCACTTGTTGTACTTGGCATTATATATATATATATATATATATATATATATATATATATATATATATATATATATATATATATATATATATATATATATATATACAGACACACACACACACACACACACACTATTACGAATCCAATGGTACACAGTATTCTTAAGCCTGATAATCACAAAATGTACACATCTGTATCAGACAATTGTATTTTATACAGAAATTAATTCACCGGCAAAGGTCTGTGAGTTATAAGAATTTGAAACATTGTAATTTTAAGTTTGTTGGTATTTTAAAACTTTCGTAAATATGTCAGGCCATATATCCATTTTCAGATAAAAAAATTACACATTGAAAGACAAGTAAAATTCATGCTGAGACAATATTTAGCTTTAAAGCTATCAAATCCTTGCAAAGAAGATTTTTACTTCAATAGAGGATTCCAATGATTCAAAAAAGCCATCAATAATTAAAGTCTGTAGTAAATATAATGTTTTCCTTAGCATTCTAACCTTTGCTAATAATAGTTCTGCACATGATAAGAAGCGATATTTGGATATTCGATCACGTTCGAGAACCTCTGGACAATTTGAAATACTCTGACCAAAAAGACATTTTCCAGAGCTGTAATGAATATAAAAATTATACATTTTGTCAATGTGCCTAATACTTGGTCCAAAACGTACAAGCGTTAGAACACCATGCACTCCCAAAATATAGAATACATTTCTTTCTTTTTTATAATTCAATTAATGATATTATTGCCGGATATTGAAACTCTTATGTAATGTGTATAATATCAAATACGACCCTTGTGGTTTCACCACTGTTTTCTTCCTTTTACAAATATATAGGTTATTTAATTCAGCATTGATTTTTTTTTCGAAATCAATCTTCATGCAAATTTGTATACAATATTAAGCAGAGAAAGTAGACGCCAGATCTTCAGAGATAATCGTTTTGGTTACCCTCTTTTGGTACGCAAGTATTAATGCCTTGTTTCCAAACAGTTGAGACTGATTTAGTTTAAAATACTTTATTAATTGTCCTAACTATAAATTCCCCCAAAGACGTTTTAAAATCATTCAGTGAGAAACCATCTGAACCTTACATTGGGCTATTAATTTCCTTGAAAACTATTAAATACTTCTGATTTCTGATCTGACTTTTGACCTCTGATCATAACGATTTTATTAATTTTGTTTTTAATTAATTATGTAATTATTTTATTCACATAGTTTGTAGATGGCAAAAGTATATTGTTAGCTTCTGGACCTCCACTCTATTGTCCTCCATATCTAAAACTCTCATGGAATCGTTATCTAGGACAAGTTAGTATCTATATCTGGAATCGTTATCTAGGACAAGTTAGTCTATATCTAAAAGTCTCATGGAATCGTTATCTAGGACAAGTTAGTCTCTATATCTAAAAGTCTCATGGAATCGTTATCTAGGACAAGTTAGTCTCTATATCTAAAAGTCTCATGGAATCGTTATCTAGGACAAGTTAGTCTCTATATCTAAAAGTCTCATGGAATCGTTATCTAGGACAAGTTAGTCTCTATATCTAAAATTCTCATGGAATCGTTATCAAGGACAAGTTAGTCTCTATATCTAAAAGTCTCATGGAATCGTTATCTAGGACAAGTTAGTCTCTATATCTAAAACTCTCATGGAATCGTTATCTAGGACAAGTTAGTCTCTACATCTAAAACTCTCATGGAATCGTTATCTAGGACAAGTTAGTCTCTATATCTAAAACTCTCATGGAATCGTTATCTAGGACAAGTTAGTCTTTATCTAAAACTCTCATGGAATCGTTATCTAGGACAAGTTAGTCTCTATATCTAAAAGTCTCATGGAATCGCTATCTAGGACAAGTTAATCTCCACATCTAAAACTCTCATGGAATCGTTATCTAGGACAAGTTAGTCTCTATATCTAAAACTCTCATGGAATCGTTATCTAGGACAAGTTAGTCTCTATCTCAAAATCTCATGGAATCGTTATCTAGGACAAGTTAGTCTCTATATATAAAAGTCTCATGGAATCGTTATCTAGGACAAGTTAGTCTCTACATCTAAAACTCTCATGGAATCGTTATCTAAGACAAGTTAGTCTCTACATCTAAAACTCTCATGGAATCGTTATCTAGGACAAGTTAGTCTCTATATCTAAAACTCTCATGGAATCGTTATCTAGGACAAGTTAGTCTCTATATCTAAAAGTCTCATGGAATCGCTATCTAGGACAAGTTAATCTTCACATCTAAAACTCTCATGGAATCGTTATCTAGGACAAGTTAGTCTTTATCTCAAACTCTCATGGAATCGTTATGTAGGACAAGTTAGTCTCTATATCTAAAACTCTTATGGAATCGCTATCTAGGACAAGTTAGTCTCTACATCTAAAACTCTCATGGAATCGTTATCTAGGACAAGTTAATCTCCACATCTAAAACTCTCATGGAATCGTTATCTTGGACAAGTTAGTGTCTATATCTAAAACTTTCATGGAATCGTTATCTAGGACAAGTTAGTCTCTATATCTAAAAGTCTCATGGAATCGTTATCTAGGACAAGTTAGTCTATATCATGGAATCGTTATCTAGGACAAGTTAGTCCCTATATCTAAAACTCTCATGGAATCATTATCTAGGACAAGTTAGTCTCTAATATAAATTTCTTTCCAAATTAATATAATTCATTTGAAATGGTTTGCCCTCGAAATTCCATCAACATAATGCATTTACAAATAAAGAACCTAACATAGGTCAATCTACAATTTGAATTCGATCTATTATTAACAATATTTTAATAATTATCAGTTGCATCTTATTTTAATTGTATTCTCTTCAAGCAATTTCTATTTTAGAATATAGTTTTCATCAGCCAGTACGATGTTATTAAATTTCCGCAAACCATTTTTCTCTTATGAAATGAATTGAACTCAAATAAAATATTATCATGGAGGGTTCAGACCTAAAATTTTGTAATGCTGTCACTTGTCATATGTTTGACTTAAAGAGATTCAAAGACAAGAAACAAATCTAGTCTAACTGGTTTTAAAGACTTTTTTCAACTCTATGTAAATCTTTTTATTCCAGCATCTCATGGTCTAAATGGACCAACGTTTCATTTATACCTAGTAATGTATTTCTAGTACTACGGTTATAACATTTCTATAATTATATGAAGTTTCCACATGAAAGACACATTTTCATATTCATGTATAATATCAATAAACATATTGTTAAATTCTGGACAATTATTTTTGGGCTCATATACATTATTTAAATCGCGTTCTGTTCACCAATTTGAATATCCAATGCAATCAAATTAAATCCAGGATCATACTTACATTAGTTTATATCAAACTCAAAGTTGTCGTTGAAGAACAGAATACAAATTCATCTAGAGTTAGACCTTTAACTCAAATAACTCCTTTTTTGTGCTCTGATATATGAAACTGTATCCTCTGTCTTATGTGTATCTTTTAAGTAGTATCGGCATACGGTATATTCACAATCTCAAAAGTATGAAAATGCCATGTGAGTCATGTCATGTATAATTTAGCTGGGACAAAATATTCCATATTGTCTATGTTTTCCCATGCATTCGCTATCAATGCATACTAAGTCTATACTTGCACTCATTTTGTTCAGAGTGTCTATGCAGTTTTATTGAATACCCATCTTTCGTGATATTTTCCCATAACTAGCGACACTTATATGTTATGATAATAGCTCTTTTGTTTAATTGTCGCCCACGTGTTTAAAGGCAATTAGGCACTAGAATAGCTTACTTCACTGCAGCTAATGCAGGTGAATCCAGGTAAAGAATTTCTCGGAGCCATTAGTGTGTTGTTGGAGAACTTTCAATCCGGGTTCTGGACTTCTCACTAATGATCTTGACCAGTCTATTTTGAAACTACTCGAGTAACAAATATTCCGGTATTTAGTACGATCAGGAAGTCTTGATTCATGATCGATTACAAATGCGGGTGACGCGACCTTTCCCGGTCATTAAAACGTTGAATAATAAAAGACAGGTATGACAGTTTGAAAACCTCTGATGTGATTAGGCAAGAAACTATCACGGTCACAATAAGTTATTTAATGCCGCATCAACACTTTGAATTTGGTTAAAAACAATCGGGTACGATATCTCTATGCCCCGACGGAGCTGGAACGTGGACAATCTCGTGATATCGATCTCGTTCAGTTCATCTAAGCATCCACGAGCTTGGGCAGAACTGTAGAACTGATATTTCGAAGCAAACATCTAGAGTCTGCTGTCAAACAAGTATCATGCCCACGAAGCAATTCATTAACGCGATATGAAGTACACGTCACACTCGCGACTACACAATTGACGCCAATGTCAGTTTGAGCAACTATATCACAAGCATCATTGGACATCAAATAGATGGGTGTGTGTTACCGTTAGTGGTGATTCCATTAAAGAAAATAGACCACTTGGTGTCTGGCCTGGACAAATGCACGTTCCAGCACCGATACATAGCCATACGACATTCCATGCACAGAACATGCCAAAAATTCCTCGCTACAACAACTTAGGGATCTCCTTTGACTTTGGTGATTTTATTACCACAGTCGCATGCGAAAACCAGAACTAACCATTCATTCCTCAATAGAAATGCCCGTAACACGTGTCTTGAGTTAACGATTTGCATGCTTACCTTGCTGAACGAAGGATGATACATCGGGTACTCACTGATGGCACTCGAGTGGTCTTTCACCCATATCCGAGTAGACATCATTTGTGGTAATGTGTATTAATTTACCATGGAGACCGTATCCATGTATTGCATATTGATGTTGCCACCGTTCATAGACCTTGTACCATAAATCCAACATGGACGCACTCACGTAGCTGAATTACCAAAACGTTAGGCAAACTCTAGCTTGTTTCGATACTGGTAAATTTAAGATAAATGTAGTTCAACTCGATAAGCAACCACTGTTCTTAGCTGAACGTGAGATGAAGTGCATTTTACTTTTTTTCTGATGCCATTTAAGACCGAAGTGAAGACACACAAAGTATCACACTATATAGATTCAGGACACGTCAGAATAGTCATGACTTTATAATGCAAAGTCTAGGAATACAAGACAATTTAAATAATCAGGCAACTCTACAGTATATATCACTGAGTGAAAAGGTTTACTTTCTGTGTTATGACTAAGTAACAGAGATAAGCATCATCAGTGTGCTTTGTTTAACAAATCTAAAACCTTAATTGTTAAAAGTATAAATGAAAATGAATGAATACTCACAGTGCTATTACTTGGATCCCAAAAAAAATCCAAGTAAAATTATACTAAAGTCCAAACGAACCGAATTATTTCAATGAATTAGAGACCCTCTTTCCTCTGTCTAAAGATTTTATTTTACAGAAAAAAGTAAACTCGAAAAAATATTTGAAATATCGAAAAGAGCAAACGAAGTTTATAATTTGGCGATAAGTTTACTATTTCGATAAGGTTACATTTTAGCCTTTGACTAATTACATAATCGAAAAGAAATTTATTTACTTTATAATTATGTTTCAAACGAGATGATTGTTGATAGAGTTAGCACTGCTATGTATATATTGTGTGTTTAATATTTATCCGTGACTGATGATTGTAGAATTAATCCCTACTTTACACTGTCTCACTTGCATGATGTTTAAATGAACTTGTGTTGAAGGCCTGAGATTGTTTACGTGGCAAACTCATAGGAAATCTGTCATGTCGCAAGTCAATGAAATTTGTATATAAAGAGGTTTGGTAAACAATTTGCATTTCTGCTTAATGACGGATCTGTGGAAGTACTTTCAGTAGTGTTTAAATTTAATTTGTTTCAATTATTCATTGGTATTACAAAGTGCGCATTGCTTGTTTGGACTAGAATGCTAATGTAGGTATTATTATGGACTTATTCAAAGATATTCTGGATTATATAATTCTGAAACATTTAAATATTCACACTTGGACTTGTAATAATACCTTTAAGATTATTTTATTTTCAATTCACAATAGTGAAAGTATATCGTTTAGTAGTGCTTTCTAACTTAGATATAAAAAGTTCTTTTATAAAACTTGTTAGATTTGCTTTTATTCCGTTATATGTTTAAAACAATAGAGTCGTATCAGTTAAACGACCGCAACAAATGCAATGCCTGATTCTCTTAAATGGAGTCATATGCAAAAATGACAAAAAAAATCCTGATTAGTATAACCGTTAGCACTAACAAAATTATTGTCTACTTTTTGAATTCCCCAAATGTTTTACATCACTCAAAGACATATAATTTGCCTTAGTTTCTTCATTTCTTTTTTGCAAGTTTACTGTTTCTAATAGACATATATATTAGCACAGAACCTACGCATACAATAATATGTCATTGACCTTGTTATGTCGTAATTTCTATTAGTAACGAATCAGGTTTATTCAGGCTCTGTTAGTCAGTATTGAAAAATATTTATTATACATCGCCATTATTTCTCCTTTCATTCCAGATTATGTTATGAAAGCATATCACAATGAGTCAGCAATTTTTGTTCCAGATTAATTTCTAATAAGCAGCGTTAGTATTTCTTAGAATACTAATTATTGTTCTGGCTGTAAATATTTGTGCACACGGATCTGAATTCTTGAAAATATAATCGAGCATTAGAATATCGTCTTCTACGCGTAATCGTGATGATGACTAGGAAAATTGAGTTTGATATGCTTCTTAATGTTTTTAACATATTGGTAATCCTTGACAATAAGTCTCGATATGATTATATCTTTAAAAAGAAATATTTTTTCACCAGAATCTTTATATCGTAGGGATAAATATATTGGCTAACCAAAATCTGGCTTCCATGCTTCTGGCTTAGCAACGTGAGTAGGCTTGCTCTCCTGTCCATCTCGGATAAACAAACTTATTTAAAATTACTTTTATGATGAATTAATCATGCTTAAGATATCAAAGAAATGGTGGCTTTAGTGTCTGGCCTGCAGTTGATCTTTCTATGAAATGCTCAACGTATAACTGTACTAACTGTGAACTCGTTACGAGTAGTTTGGAGCATTTTTCGTTTTGTAATAATGATGGTTTATGTTGAAAAAATGTTCGATAATGAGATTAAAGTCATATTATGACAAATTTAATGCTTTCATTTCTGTAAGCATCACCCCTTACAGACCATTTGGTTTCATCAAGCCATATAACCTTTACATATACATGAAATATACTAGTGGAATTATAATGCTGTTTTCTATATAAATCAATATCATTTCTGCAACAATGCTTGATCTAGCTTCTTCATAAACAATAATTGACTCTATATGTTCAGTTACTTTACCGATCGAATCAACTATTCTGGAAACGACTGCCATGAGCTGGTTTTTAGATAAAGTCACAATGGTGCTAATATGTATATTGACGTCTATGTGACTTATTAGTAGCATCAGTACTATTACTTACTGGCCGAATAGTACTTTCAGATGAGTTTAATGAGCATTATTAGCTCTCTCTCTCTCTCTCTCTCTCTCTCTCTCTCTCTCTCTCTCTCTCTCTCTCTCTCTCTCTCTCTCTCTCTCTCTCTCTCTCTCTCTCTCTCTCTCTCTCTCTCTCTCTCTGTATATATATATATATATATATATATATATATGAATATATACATATATACATACAAATATACATATATACTTATATACATAGATATATACATATATACATATATATATACATACATCTATACACATACATATATACATATATATATATATATATATATATATATATATATATATATATATATATATATATATATATATATATATATATATATATATATATATATATATGTACATATATATATATATATATATATATATATATATATATATATATATATATATATATATATATATATATATATGTGTGTGTGTTCTTAGATGTTTAGTTTGATAGTAGGTTGTTCTTCTCGCAATTTAATTTGGAATACTAAACTTCAAACGCGTCTTAACTATGGTTTTATCTAACATTCCAATCAGCAAAATAATTTACTGCATCTTAAATATTTCCTTTATTACGAGGTGTTCATTATATCTGAGTTTCACTGAGCCTAAATGTTTAAATTGCATACCTAACAGTTTCCATAAATATGGTACAGCTGATTTAAAATAAAAAGGGAAAAATCGGGTGGGATTCTTTCCAAGCTTCAGATTGGTGTTTCGTAAATGCCCTTCTATCGCATCTTGATTCCATCTTGGGCCAATTCTTTCCTATTCGCATTTCTATTTATTCATCGTTTCTTTTCTCTTCTTGCTGGAAAACAATTCAGATAAGGCTGGTTTATTTCTTCTTTTTCAGGTTTTGGGATAATATTCTCTGCAATTAAAAAGGTACTATTTCATATCAATTAAAACTTCGGTGAATATGTTTTGTCTTCATTATGGTTAATCCATAACATTTGAGTAAAATCTGTCTTTCTAACTAAATATTGAACTGTCAGTACACTCTTTTGTATTTATGAGTCAATCTTTTATCGGCTGTATTTTCTGCTTTTATCATTTTCTCCACTTAAATATCAATGAGATTTAATTATGGTTGCATAATCTGTTCAGTTTGATTCTTTAGTGTTTCATTTCAAAATGTTATCGTCCTTCTAGTCTTCTAATTTATATACTACATAGCATCACAAAATTACTCTGAAATCGTGCAGGTAGCATACAGCATAAATTTATATTTTCAGAATTTAACTTTCTTGCCGGGATTTTATTTGGGTGTTCCATGGGCAACTGTTGCAGGTAAAAACAATACTTTAAAAAATACTTTAAGACTATTGTCTTCCTTTCTGGCCTGTTTCAGTTGCCAACATGTCTATAGATCAATGGTACAATTTTGTGTATCCTTCGTGTATTCCCATTTTCGGGTTTCATTCTGAATAACAAAAATCGATCATTATAGTCTTATAAGTTCCATTAAATCTTTTCCACAATAGAGGCCTTTATGTATAAGTGAGTGAAAACATCCTTGTTAGTTTATTTATCCAATATTTATGAGGCATTTCTATCATAAAATATATTTCCTTCATTACACTTCATTTTAACTATCTCCCTGAAAGCATACATAGGCATCCGCATACCAGACCAATTATAAAAGTCATTTTTGCCGTCAGTATATTTCTCAAATAATTAATATTTATACGTGTATCGATCAAATATATCTGCCTGGTATTTTTTTTTATATCGACATGACAAACACAAGTCTTTATATATGGAATGTATTTGTTCTTTTCAGTATAATAAGATCACAGCATTTTATAAGATATATTATCGGACTTAAATATGGCTTCTCTGAAAAGACTAATTTTCTTCCACGTTTAATTAATATTCTCAAAATTAAATCGGATTTAAGAAAACATGATATGCTTAAATACTATTGTTGGCTATTTCAAGTTGAAGTCTCTGTTATTTAATTAAACAATTAATGATATTTATTTTTTTTAAAAGCTTTACTCTAAATATTGAAACTTTTCGAAACACCTCATTGACAGATATTGTGCCAGTCATTCCAAATGACATACCACGTTCGTACTGGAAGGTTCTTGCCGTCTTCGAGATCTGCTCAATTTCGTAAAAATCGTGAAATCGTGAAATCGTAATCGGTGGAACGATGCTTGCCCAGATTGAAATACATGGTTTACTACCAACTCCACTCGATATTCTAGGTATAAGCCTAGAAACATTGGGTATTAGTAAATCTATATAGATATTCGATCTATAAAATAATTTATTCAATGTCAACTCATGCGAGTCGATGATCTTGAACTAAGTAATAGGAAAGAGCGAACACCAACATGGTGTCTAACATTTTGCTAAAAATGTATTTACCTACAATATAAAGTGAAAATTTTAAAATTTACAATAATGTAAATTAAATCCCAAATAATCATTAAAAGTCCAAAAGTATAGAGTGGTCCGAACAAATTAAAGTGATATTCGGAATGAATTCCAATCTTTAATGTGTTGATGGACCAAAGGCCTGGAATAGCGTCGATGTGCTAATATTCTTAATCCAAAATGTCTCTAAATGAATTCAAAATAATCACAAAATAATTGTTTAGTAAGCAACTATTAATGAGCACTTTGTAATGTCAATGAATAATTGAAATACATTTTATAAAAACTTCAAATTAAAAGTGAACACATTTTAAATCTGATCCCGCTTCAGATGTTAAGATAAGAATGAGTAATTATAATATAAACAACCGCGATACAAAAACTTGAGACACAATAAGATGTCCAAGATGAGAGTCAACAGATCAGTTCTAGAACATTCTATGTAGTCTCCAAATTGATTCTATAAATGCGTCCTTGGCCGTTAAAGGTGAGTTGCCCAATTAATAGAACGAAAAATGTTGTCAGAAATTGAAACATAAATTGTTATTGATTGTATGCTCAGAAATTCATCAGTCCTACATATAGACTGTAGGCAGCACTTTCAAAAAATAATCCCTATTGAAAGATATATAGACAACGAAGCCTGGTTTTGCTTACGCTCCACTTTACACAGGCTAGAGCAACATAGGTTTCTGTCAATTAAATCTTCAGAACGTACTATCCTAAAATTGCTGGGCTATAAAATCATACTGTCTCAATGCACTGGATACATGCCACTTCATACATGTATAACACAATTAGGGACATACATTATATAAGTACAATAATATTTCCATTTACTCCGTATATAGGCTCATCAACTAATCTTTAAATTTGCTGTGATATATATAGTTAATACCTGTAAAATAACCTTGACCTTGTTTATAGAGCCATGCTGAGATATTTACCAGCGTGCTTGTGTTTACTACAGTGATATTCCTTTTATCATATATCTTTTTGTAATGCATTGTGAATATTTCTTTAATTAAAGGCAAAGAATATGTTCTTTCATGGTCAGTGGACATGAGTGAAGGTCAGCGGGTACGTGGTTTTAAAACCTATGCCAGAGCTGAAGTGACCATAGAATTGCTACATTTTATAAGATCATTAGTAAATAATAGTTGTCTCCCATACCATTAGCGGTCAGCGATCTCGGTAAAAGTGGAAGGTAAGGAGCCAAACGGCAAAGGATACTGGTGTCAATGTTATGGATTGCCGTGTGTATTATAAATAATACCAATAAATAAAAATAATTTTCGAAATGGATATAATTTTGTGGACATACGATGTCCTTTAGTTAACAAAGTTATTTTTTAAAAAGAAGCAGATTTTATTTCATATAAATAATTTCTTTATAACTGTTATTTGAAGGAAAGAAAGTAGGAGAGACGCTAATAGAAAATCAGGAGGAAAATCAAAGCAAATAGAAGATATTATATGGAAGTAGAATTACAATGTGAAATGTTCTTAACGTGTTTAGTATAACTGCGATGGTAAAGAATAGTACACAGATCACTTATAACGATAATGTATACAACAGGAATACATACAAACACAATTTCGTTGTGGTAACATAGGCCATCTGTTAAAAAGCTATTAGAATACAACGTGAAGTTTCAATTTTAACTTATTAAAAATTTAATAAAGCGGTTTTTTAACTACAAAAACAAGTTATAACGGTAAACATATCTAGAAAAGTTAATTCATTAGAAAAAACGTGGGCGTGTGCAATTTTTGTTTGAAAAACAAGTTATAACGGTCAACATTTCTAGAAAGTTAATGCATTAGAAAATTCTTGGGCGTGTGCAGTTTTATATCTTCGAATGTTATGCAATTGTTGTATATCGTTTTCATAATATTCCTGATTGCTAATCTTAAGTGGGGATATTCAATCACGGCTGGAAAACTAAAATGGCAGACAAAGGAACGTATATGAAAGGATTCTAAGATAGAAGGTTATCTGACATACATTTTTGTTTTACATTTTTGAAAGCACTATTTTTATGTGCTGATAAATCGAACAGTCTCAAATAAACATAACCCCACCTAATCTCCAAAGCTAAACTTCGCATACCTATCAAAGATATTTTAAATAATGGCTGCAATTCTCAAGTGGGATCCGACTCATTAGTTTTCGAATAATCTTGGATATTTAGGTCAGAGATTATATCAGAGCATATGCGTGTATTTAACAGCTACTAAAATAAGTTAGTAGAGAAATATATACGGTCAATGTAGTAAAACAATTCTGACTGTTAGAATGTGGCAACAAAAATAATGAAGAGAATGCGCTTGAAGTTAAGGATGGATATGTATATATCTACTGTTTTCAATCATGAATAAATTGGTCAAAGCAGTAATGAAGAAAAAATTGGTCAACCCATTTCACCAAAATTGAGGATATAGGTGGGGGAGAGAGGAAACGTTTTAAGCTATTATATACAAATTAAAGAAATGTAATTAATCGTTTGTCTGGCATATTATGATAACTTGACAATTTTCTCGGCAAATACAACTTTATGCTTCTTGTCCGGAATTCGTTATAACTATGAAGGGGCAAAGCAGGTTTTTACAATAATTTCAGGATGATTTATATTCCACGCAAGAAAACCATGTTACGTTTTTCCTCCAGCCATGAAATCTATACTATCTAGAAAGTTGTTATTCGCCATAATCATATGAACAAAATAACAAAATTACCGTTAGATTACGTATTAAACAAAATATTTGAGTTGGTTTGTAGAACTGAGACCGTCGCCTGTAATTATACAAACAAATTTTAAAATAATAATAATAATAATAATAATAATAATAATAATAATAGCATAGAATACAGTTCAGAGGGTATATAGCTAAAACAATTTCAAATTCCTTAGTTCTGGATTGCTAATGTCTGAAATCAGCAACAGAAGAAGATTATCTAAAAACAAAATTAATAAAAAAAAATTATTGACATCAAGGATTGCGCGTTGCAGAAATTCATTAATTAAAATTAATGAAAAGGCAACATTGCTTTATAATTGGATTAGATTAGTATGAAAACCTTTAGGTCTATATTTATGTTCAATCATTTCATAATTTTTTGTCGTTATCTATATGATACTGGTAAATGATCTCAAGTCGTATATTCAGACTTCTGGCTTTAAGAGTACCCAATAAGATGAAAGATAGAGTTTAGTATAGACGAATAATCGATATCATCCTTCATGCCATATTTAATGTAATTCTCAACGACGTTTCACTTACAGCGACACATTCAAGCGTTATCCTAGGTTTTAAGCCTATTAATTGAATATGAGACAAGTTGGTCAAATAATATTGCAGATATAATATTAAAGATAGATGATGTCTGGTACTACATTGTTTTTTTTTATTTCTATATGAACCTTAAGACATTTCAAACGAAATATCTACATTCATGGATTCCATTCAAAATATCATACAAGAGAAACCAGGAACGTCATTATACAACATTCTCAATGTAGCATAAAATTTAACAATAAACGAATATGTCCAACAAATGTTGTCAAAATAATTTGCAAAATTCATTTTTAAAAAAACGAAAACGACCATATACACAAACCCAATTTGAAATAGTAAGTCCATGTAACAAATACACGACACTGACCATCATACAGTCCGAGTAACAAGTACACGACACTGACTAACATACAGTCCGAGTAACAAATACACGACACTGACCAACATGCAGTACGGGTAACAAGTACACGACACTGACCAACATACAGTACGAGTAATAAGTATACAACACTGACTAACATACAGTACGAGTAACAAGTACACGACACTGACCAACATACAGTACGAGTAACAAGAACACGACACTGACCAACATACAGTACGAGTAACAAGTACACGACACTGACAAACATACAGTACGAGTAATAAGTACACGACACTGACCAACATACAGTACGAGTAACAAGTACACGATACTGACAAACATACAGTACGAGTAATAAGTACACGACACTGACCAACATACAGTACGTTTATATTGTTTAGCTTGCAGTGGCCATAGTATTATGAAAATGCATAAAGTCGCAAACAAGGATGCAATAGGAAAACATGAAAGAACTCCTACAAGAAACTACTAATGTAAGGAAACTATTGGACTAATACAATTCACTCTGAATACAAAAGACAAAACTTTCGGTTTGGTAATAATGCAGAACCACTGTTTGTCCTTCTAAGCAGTATTGGAATTATATCAAAAACAAAAATCATTTATGTGAGCTTTTTCAACAGTAAATTAGTTCAGAAATTAGTACTGCATTTTGCACAGGGCAGTTTTACACATGCCCATTTTATGAATGCACATTTTTCATTATATCTTATTATGAAAATAATACTAAATTTTAATTTAAACTTCATTATATTTGAAATATTCTACAATCGTTCGTGTGTACACATATTTTATCTCTCAGATTCTATTTATAAATAAATATTGGCAAGCGTTAGTGTTTACAAATTTTAATATATTACATTTTAACTTTAAATACTAATCTGATAATGTTGATGTCTACGTATTTAGTCATATCCGGTAATTTATTTTCCTTGTGAGTTTCACATGTTATCTCCAGAATAATCATGTTCCTAAGAGATGAATGAACGAAATAATTCTTACATTGTATCCCTATGATAATAATTAGTTTTAAACGAAATAATTCTTACATTGTATCCCTAAGATAATAATTAGTTTTAAACGAAATAATTCTTACATTGTATCCCTAAGGTAATAATTACTGTTTTAAACGAAATAATTCTTACATTGTATCCCAAAGATAATAATTACTGTTTTAAAAGAAATATTGCATACAAAGTGTCCTAAAGATAATAATTGATTTAGCAGAGGAAATAATTCATACCCACTCTCCCAAAGATACAGTTGATGTTACAAACGAAATAATTCACACAAAGTATCCAAAGATAACAGATGATGTAACAAATGAACTAATTTGTATAAGTGTCCCAAACATGTAGTAGATGAAGTAATTTATATAAAGTGTTCCGAAATTAACAATTTATGTAGCAGACGAGATACTTCATTAAAACATTCTAAGGTAGCAAAGTACGTATCAGATGAAATAAGGTAATCTTAATATGACAATTGATCTAGTAGACGAAATACTTCAAAGTGTCCCAAACATCTGAAATAAGGTAATCTTAATATGACAATTGATCTAGTAGACGAAACACTTCAGAGTGTCCAAAACATCTGAAATAAGGTAATCTTAATATGACAATTGATCTAGCAGACGAAATACTTCAAAGTGTCTCAAACATATGAAATAACAAAATCTTAATATGACAATTGATCTAGCAGACGAAATACTTCAAAGTGTCTCAAACATATGAAATAACAAAATCTTAATATGACAATTGATCTAGCAGACGAAATACTTCAAAGTGTCTCAATCATATGAAATAACAAAATCTTAATATGACAATTGATCTAGCAGACGAAAAAATTCAAAGTGTCCTAAACAAATGAAATAACAAAATCTTAATATGACAATTGATCTAGCAGACGAAAAAATTCAAAGTGTCCTAAACAAATGAAATAACAAAATCTTAATATGACAATTGATCTAGCAGACTAATAACTTTAAAGTGTCCCAAACATATGAAATAACAAAATCTTAATATGACAATTGATCTAGCAGACGAAATACTTCAAAGTGTCTCAAACATATGAAATAACAAAATCTTAATATGACAATTGATCAAGCAGACGAAATACTTCAAAGTGTCTCAAACATATGAAATAACAAAATCTTAATATGACAGTTGATCTAGCAGACGAAACACTTCAAAGTGTCTCTAACATATGAAATAACAAAATCTTATTATGACAATTGATCTAGCCGACGAAATACTTCAAAGTGTCCCAAACATAACGATTGATTTAGAAAACAATATTATGCAGCGTCCCTAAGATAGCAATTGATTTATCAATGGAAATAGTTCATATAATGTGACTTAAAGATAGCAATTGATGTATTAATGGAAATAGTTCATATAATGTGACTTAAAGATAGCAATTGATGTATTAATGGAAATAGTTCATATAATGTGACTTAAAGACAGCAATTGATGTATCAATGGAAATAGTTCATATAATGTGACTTAAAGATAGCAATTGATGTATTAATGGAAATAGTTCATATAATGTGACTTAAAGATAGCAATTGATGTATCAATGGAAATAGTTCATATAATGTGACTTAAAGATAGCAATTAATGTATCAATGGAAATAGTTCATATAATGTGACTTAAAGATAGCAATTAATGTATTAATGGAAATAGTTCATATAATGTGACTTAAAGATAGCAATTAATGTATCAATGGAAATAGTTCATATAATGTGACTTAAAGATAGCAATTGATGTATCAATGGAAATAGTTCATATAATGTGACTTAAAGATAGCAATTGATGTATTAATGGAAATAGTTCATATAATGTGACTTAAAGATAGCAATTAATGTATCAATGGAAATAGTTCATATAATGTGACTTAAAGATAGCAATTAATGTATTAATGGAAATAGTTCATATAATGTGACTTAAAGATAGCAATTGATGTATTAATGGAAATAGTTCATATAATGTGACTTAAAGATAGCAATTAATGTATCAATGGAAATAGTTCATATAATGTGACTAAAGATAGCAATTGATTTATCAATGGAAATAGTTCATATAATGTGACTTAAAGATTGCAATTGATGTATCAATGGAAATAGTTCATATAATGTGACTTAAAGATAGCAATTAATGTATTAATGGAAATAGTTCATATAATGTGACTTAAAGATTGCAATTAATGTATTAATGGAAATAGTTCATATAATGTGACTTAAAGATAGCAATTGATTTATCAATGGAAATAGTTCATATAATGTGACTTAAAGATTGCAATTGATGTATCAATGGAAATAGTTCATATAATGTGACTTAAAGATAGCAATTGATGTATCAATGGAAATAGTTCATATAATGTGACTTAAAGATAGCAATTGATGTATCAATGGAAATAGTTCATATAATGTGACTTAAAGATTGCAATTGATGTATCAATGGAAATAGTTCATATAATGTGACTTAAAGATAGCAATTAATGTATTAATGGAAATAGTTCATATAATGTGACTTAAAGATAGCAATTAATGTATCAATGGAAATAGTTCATATCATGTGACTTAAAGATAGCAATTGATGTATCAATGGAAATAGTTCATATAATGTGACTTAAAGATAGCAATTGATGTATTAATGGAAATAGTTCATATAATGTGACTTAAAGATAGCAATTAATGTATCAATGGAAATAGTTCATATAATGTGACTTAAAGATAGCAATTAATGTATTAATGGAAATAGTTCATATAATGTGACTTAAAGATAGCAATTGATGTATTAATGGAAATAGTTCATATAATGTGACTTAAAGATAGCAATTAATGTATCAATGGAAATAGTTCATATAATGTGACTAAAGATAGCAATTGATTTATCAATGGAAATAGTTCATATAATGTGACTTAAAGATAGCAATTGATGTATCAATGGAAATAGTTCATATAATGTGACTTAAAGATTGCAATTGATGTATCAATGGAAATAGTTCATATAATGTGACTTAAAGATAGCATTTAATGTATCAATGGAAATAGTTCATATAATGTGACTTAAAGATTGCAATTAATGTATTAATGGAAATAGTTCATATAATGTGACTTAAAGATAGCAATTGATTTATCAATGGAAATAGTTCATATAATGTGACTTAAAGATTGCAATTGATGTATCAATGGAAATAGTTCATATAATGTGACTTAAAGATAGCAATTGATGTATCAATGGAAATAGTTCATATCATGTGACTTAAAGATAGCAATTGATGTATCAATGGAAATAGTTCATATAATGTGACTTAAAGATTGCAATTGATGTATCAATGGAAATAGTTCATATAATGTGACTTAAAGATAGCAATTAATGTATCAATGGAAATAGTTCATATAATGTGACTTAAAGATTGCAATTAATGTATTAATGGAAATAGTTCATATAATGTGACTTAAAGATAGCAATTGATTTATCAATGGAAATAGTTCATATAATGTGACTTAAAGATAGCAATTGATTTATCAATGGAAATAGTTCATATAATGTGACTTAAAGATTGCAATTGATGTATCAATGGAAATAGTTCA
>JAQISU010000017.1:11165000-11252500 GCA_029339505.1 Unio delphinus | reverse complement strand
TAGATAGATAGATAGATAGATAGATAGATAGATAGATAGATAGATAGATAGATAGATAGATAGATTTTAACATATCGATAACTGTCAAGCAAGATGAGAACAAACAGTCTTCTAAATAATGTATTAATTAGTTACAGCATTGAAACCAAAGGGACAGACATATTACAGACAAATGTTTTACCATCCGCAATAATATTCTTATCACTGTGTGAATACAAATTCCACGTGCATGTAGGCGTTAAGACTCTAAAAATAAAGACCATCAAACAAATGTTTCAATTTATTAAACTGATAAATTGAATATATCACGCGAGAATTCGGTTTATTAAGTATATGCATGTTTCCTTATCTTTTACTGGAAAACTTTGGGCTGAAATTCACCCGTAAACGTATGTCGGTCGTGTCACTACATTTCTAAATACAATAATATATACGGATGAAATATATGTACTTGCACACCAAAAAGAATTCTTAAAATAAACCGAATTTTGCAGAACTATATATTTAAATCTCGTTCCAATTTGTGTCATATTTGAAAAATAATAAGTTCAGTCAAACATTTCTTACATCCTAGAACTGATTAGCTATATTTAATTGATTATCGTATTTATTTGATTAAATCTCTTGACTATTTGGCCCAATTTCCAACTGACAATGTTGGTGAATTGTTTAACTGAGGCACTGATCGAATGTTCAAATACATACTCCAAGTTAAATACAGGTCTAACGGAGCACCATTAACATCAGGTGGAAACATTTGTGTTACTATGATCAAGTGGATATTTGGTTTTATTCGGATCAAGTGGAAACATGGTTATTATTCAGATCAAGTGGATACATGGATGTTATTCGGATGAAGTGTAAACATTGTAGTTATCTGACATAAGCATCTGTAGTGAATCTGTAGTGATGACAATCAGATTTATCGATGAGGAGAACTGGCTCATGTTATCACACAATAAAGAAGAATAGGTAATACAAATAACTGCTTTTAGGTAAAACAAAAGTATTTTTAAAAAATTGTTAGATTGTGTTTATTCTTTATTCTGTACTAAATTTTGTAATATATAAATAATGCTAAATTAGTGATATATTTACTCCTTTCTTGGACAATGTTATAAAATGTTGAGCATGTTTGCTAATTCCCTACATCGTTAGGGCATGAATGTAGACTATATATATATATATATACATTATATATATATATATATATATATATATATATATATATATATACATTATATATATACATATATATATATATATATATATAGAGAGAGAGAGAGAGAGAGAGAGAGAGAGAGAGAGAGAGAGAGAGAGTGGAGGTCGTTGTTAGTCGTCGATTGGAGATAACGCTCAGTATTCGATGATCCTAGTTCAATTAGGTAATATATATAATCTAGAGAAAGACCATTTAAAGACTTGTATGTCATGATTCCTTTCAAAATAATACATTTTGTACAGGTAGCGGTATTGCAAAACCAAACTTTGCTGTCAAAGGGGAGTAACTCCTACAAGTTAATTGGTTAGATTCAATTACAGAGATTAATGGTTGAAAACAACTGCTCATGTTCTCGCGCGTTCATGATTAAGTGTCAATTCAAGTTCACGTTGTTTATCAAAAATTGAACAAATTAATGCACTCTGCTAAAAGGCGAGATTATTAGCTGTTAAAAAAGAATATAAGATTAATACCTTTATAAGTATTCATCATAATTGAGCACATCATTTATGTGTTTTATCTTTTTAAAACAAATTATTCTACAATGCTGCCTCAAGTCTTTTTTATATGAAATGCATCAGAATGATCAATACAACTATATCAGTATAAAGGAAAATATTTGTCTCAAGAAAATGAACTTTTTCCAACAATCATATGACGTGATCCATCTTATTAACATAGCGTTTGTTTTCAACTCTAGTAAATGTCACACAAAATTGAACGTTCGACTTTTTCATATTATTCATTTCCTTTATTTAATCATTGTTGCATTACCCTTCCATTAAAATCAAAGTAAAATATTTGCTCTGTAAAATATGCACAGAACGATCGTTACGTATTTGTATATTTTTTTCTTTTCAAGTTTATCTTAATGTGACAGAAAAGTGGATCTTGAATAATTAACCCAAAGATCACTTTAAAAATAGCCGAGATACAATAATTATACTGTCATACAAAATGCTCATTAAAAGTCATTACAGTCATAGCAGCTTCGTAATATATTTTTAAACAAAACATATTTAAAAATTGAACATTTATTTAATATCTCGTGTTTTTACAATTTAACTATTCCTTAAATGAATATGTGTAAGTCTCTTGAATTTTATCCGTCTCTCTCGCTCTGTTTGTCTGTCTGTCTGTATATATATATATTATATATATATATATATATATATATATATATATATATATATATATATATATATATATATATATATATATATATATATATATATATATATATTCTTTTATTTCATTAAAGAAGAAAATGACTTGCAAAGTTGGAAGGCAATCGACGACTGAATACTTTATGATATCTGATTAACATCCTGCTCGTGAAAATGTTCATACAAGCGTAGGCCTGGAATATGATGCGGTTTGCGGTAAGTAATTGCATCCATATTGAAACATTTCTTTGTAAGTCGTTATCGAATAAATAAACGATATGTTGTCTTTACAATCTTGGCTACGGCACGCAACATCCTTTTCTCCACTCAGACTTAAAAAATATTCTTGAGAATTTGTCATCGAATTCCTATCATATGGAAAAAATGGTAATTCGAGGCACAATTTATGAAAAGAAATATCTAGAAAGCTAAAATTATCTTTTTAGCAGTAAATTTATATGATTATAATTGTCTCGTGTGAACCATAATTCACTATTTTATCTTGTGACGATATCACGCGTGTCTAAGATGTTAGCACGAATGTACTTTATGATGAGATGCTTATAACAAACAAATTCGGTACTACCAGAACGAATGGACTAACAACTTTAAGTACAGTTCCAAATCACGACTAGGAAACACATTTATTTGGTGTTATATGTTGAAAACAGACCAACACTAGTAGTGTATGTAGTGTCCATGCAACTGGAACAAAGTACCTTACTCAAGGTCACAACACGGAAGTCGACCCTGACTGGCCTGAAGATAGGACTTGAAGCATCACCAACTTAGTCACGAGTCACGCATGCGTACTAACCCTGCATTATTTATGTTACGGTTTGTTGCGTGTGGTTTTCAGAAGGAAATAAAAATCTTCTACCAATTAGTCAATGTCAATATAACCACATGCCTTTTATATAAGTTAATATAAAACATAACCCTATGTTCGTATTAGTCAATATCAATATAACCACCTGCCCTTATAAAGTTAATATCATTAAAACCACCTGCCTGTATAACTTAATATCAATATTACCATATGTTTGTATAAAGTAATATCAATATAAATATATGCCCGTATAAGTTAATATCAATATAAATATATGTTTGTATAAGTTAACATCAATATAACCATATGTTTGTATAAGTTAACATCAATATAACTATATGTTTGTATAAGTTAACATCAATATAACCATATGTTTGTATAAGTTAATATCAATATAATTATATGTTTCTATAAGTTAATATCAAGATAATCATATCTTTGTATAAGTTAATATCAATATAACCAAATGTTTCTATAAGTTAATATCAATATAACCATATGTTTGTGTAAGTTAATATCAATATAACCATATGTTTGTGTAAGTTAATATCAATATAACCATATGATTGTATAAGTTAATATCAATATAACCAGATGTTTGTATAAGTTAATATCAATATAACCATACATTTGTATATGTTAATATCAATATAAACAAATTTTTGTATAAGTTAATATCAATAGAACCATATCTTTGTATATGTTAATATCAATATAACCATTTGTTTCTATAAGTTAATATCAATATAACCATATGTTTGTGTACGTTAATATCAATATAACCATATGATTGTATAAGTTAATATCAATATAACCAGATGTTTGTATAAGTTAATATCAATATAATTAAATGTTTGTATAAGTTAATATCAATATAACTATATGTTTGTATAAGTTAATATCAATATAACCATATGTTTGTGTAAGTTAATATCAATATAAATATATGTTTGTATAAGTTAATATCAATATAACCAGATGTTTGTATAAGTTAATATGAATATAACTATATGTCCTAATAAATTAATGTCAATATAACTACGTTTGTATGAGTTATCATCAATATAACCATATGTTTGTATAAGTTAATATCAATATAACAATATGTTTGTATAAGTTAATATCAATAAAACCAGATCTTTGTATAAGTTAATATCAATATAACTATATGTTATCATAAGTTAACATCAATATAACCATATGTTTGTATAAGTTAACATCAATAAAACCATATGTTTGTGTAAGTTAATATCAATATAACCAGATTTTGTATAAGTTAATTTCAATATAACTATATGTTTGTATAAGTAAATATCAATATAACTATATGTTTGTATAAGTTAATATCAATATAACTATATGTTTGTATTAGTTAATATCAATATAACTATATGTTCTTATTAATTAATATTAATAGAACCATATTTTTGTATAAGTTAATCAATATAGCCATATGTTTGTATAAGTTAATATCAATATAACAATATGTCCTTGTAAGTTAACATCATTATAACCATATGTTTGTGTAAGTTAATATCAATTAACTATATGTTTGTATAAGTTAATATCAATATAACAATATGTTTGTATAAGTTAATATCAATAAAACCAGATCTTTGTATAAGTTAATATCAATATAACTATATGTTATCATAAGTTAACATCAATATAACCATATGTTTGTATAAGTTAACATCAATAAAACCATATGTTTGTGTAAGTTAATATCAATATAACCAGATTTTGTATAAGTTAATTTCAATATAACTATATGTTTGTATAAGTAAATATCAATATAACTATATGTTTGTATAAGTTAATATCAATATAACTATATGTTTGTATTAGTTAATATCAATATAACCAGATGTTTGTATCAGTTAATATCAATATAACCATATGTTTGTATAAGTTAATATCAATATAACCAGATGTGTGTATCAGTTAATATCAATATAACCATATGTTTGTATCAATTAATATCAATATATCCATATGTTTGTATAAGTTAATATCAATATAACCAGATGTTTGTATCAGTTAATATCAATATAACCATATGTTTGTATAAGTTAATATCAATATAACCAGATGTTTGTATCAGTTAATATCAATATAACCATATGTTTGTATCAGTTAATATCAATATAACCATATGTTTGTATAAGTTAATATCAATATAACCAGATGTTTGTATAAGTTAATATCAATATAACCATGTTTGTATCAGTTAATATCAATATAACCATATGTTTGTATCAGTTAATATCAATATAACCATATGTTTGTATAAGTTAATATCAATATAACCAGATGTGTGTATCAGTTAATATCAATATAACCATATGTTTGTATAAGTTAATATCAATATAACCAGATGTGTGTATCAGTTAATATCAATATGACCATATGTTTGTATCAGTTAAAATCAATATAACCAAATGTTTGTATAAGTTAATATCAATATAACCATATGTTTGTATACGTTAATATCAATATAACCATTTGTTTGTATAAGTTAACATCAATATAATCATATTTTTGTATTAGTTAATATCAATTTAACTATATGCCCGTATAAGTTAATATCAATATATCTATATGCCCGTATAAGTTCATATCAATATAACTATATGTTTGTATAAGTTAACATCAATATAACCATATGTTTGTATAAGTTAATATCAATTTAACTATATGCCCGTATAAGTTAATATCAATATAACTATATGCCCGTATAAGTTAATATCAATATAACCATGTTTGTATAAGTTAACATCAATATAACTATATGTTTGTATAAGTTAACATCAATATAACTATATGTTTGTATACGTTAATATCAATATATCTATATGCCCGTATAAGTTCATATCAATATAACTATATGTTTGTATAAGTTAACATCAATATAACCATATGTTTGTATAAGTTAATATCAATTTAACCATATGCCCGTATAAGTTAATATCAATATAACTATATGCCCGTATAAGTTAATATCAATATAACCATATGCCCGTATAAGTTAATATCAATATAACTATATGCCCGTATAAGTTAATATAAATATAACTATATGCCCGTATAAGTTAATATCAATATAACCATATGCCCGTATAAGTTAATATCAATATAACTATATGCCCGTATAAGTTAATATAAATATAACTATATGCCCGTATAAGTTAATATAAATATAACTATATGCCCGTATAAGTTAATATCAATATAACTATATGTACGTATAAGTTAATATCAATATAACCATATGCCCGTATAAGTTAATAATATGCAAATCGACAAAATCAAATTTGCACGTAATAACATGTAAGCCCTCTGCACGTTTGTTTAACAGCCTTGGATTCGTATGGGGTTGCATATTCAAATAGCTGTAATGTACAGTGACTACATAAGTATGTTGTCCGTCAGCTGTAACAGCTCATAATAAGTATCGTGCTTATAATCTCACGGAAAGATTTAAAACAACCAGGATATTTTTAATATTTCAAACTTACTATGGTATAATATAATGACAATAATATACAACTGTATGCTTTCTGTATTTTCCAGTAATTTATCAGCATATCAAATGCGGTTACTACATTGTCCAGCCAATGGAGTAATTCTAACTTTACAGAACAGACCAAATCACTATTCTGGTTAAATGCTTGATACAGATTTGTCCAAGCTCTTCAAAAGGAGTATGATTTTCACATTCGTTTCTGGAGCAACTTGATAAATTTATTAACATAGGGAAGCACAGTGGCAAAGACAAGAAGAAACGTCAAAAGTCATTGTTTGATATTGCACAAGATAAACCCAACCTAGCGATGAAAATAGAAAATAGTTTAGTAGTTATAGTGAATGTAAAAATGTGCAAACGAATTCGAAACATATTGCCATTATGAATATAACAATGGCATCCTAGCTCGATATCTACTTTGACATTATGCAAACACCCGCCAAACACCGAGCAGTGCAAGTAATGTGAGAAATTAGCAGAAGTTATTGGCAAAAGCATTGAAGAACAATCTATCCGAATTTGCAAGCATGTTTGATATGGTTGTGTATAAACTTAGAAAGTTTCTTTGAATTCAACTCGGTGCAGTAATTGATAACGGGTCACAATCTTGAGGGGGATGATGTGATACCCCCACTCCTTATGTCTTTCGATTATCTTCGTCAAGTAAATGATCAACCGAATTGAGTAAACAATAAAATAAAACATGGCATTAATAGATGGAATAACAGAGATCTGAACAGAGATGTCGAATAGTATAACACAAGCCCCCTTGTGTAAAATATAATAATTTAATCGATATATAAACACAATCAAATGGAACAGGACGTTTGAATGATTAATTTCCTCCTTGACAATAAATACAAATTTTATGCTAAATTAAATTAGCAGTTCTTTTACACAGATTTAAATAAATTTCATCATGCGAGAGACTGATCGAACACAAATTGCCAGAATGTTTTTATCACCTGGTTGCTTCTGGTCTTTTCCACACCACTGTTAGTAATAGGTCGGCGTTACCTTATTGTCTTCTTCTTCTCTCCCTCTCTGTCTGTCTGTCTGTCTGTCTCTGTCTCTGTCTCTGTCTCTCTGTCTGTCTGTCTGTCTGTCTGTCTGTCTGTCTGTCTGTCTCTCTCTCTCTCTCTCTCTCTCTCTCTCTCTCTCTCTCTCTCTCTCTCTCTCTCTCTCTCTCTCTCTCTCTCTCTCTCTTTCTCTCTCTCTCTCTCTCTAGTCACATCGGCTCAGCAACCGTAGACTGCATATTTTCCACTGTGCAGTACATGTCTTTACTTTCTTTCCCTTCAAAACAAATTTAATACGCAAATAATATAAATGTCAGATGTTACTTTCTCCATGGTTGAAACAATATTCCTACTCTTTTCACGTCAGATATCGTCTGTCGTAATTCAACAGAACCACGATATGGTCAGTGCTCAAACTAACACACACACACACACATACATACACACCTATTATGTAAAATTAATGTGTTTTATAGCTGCCTCTTTAATTACTAACTTGAATATGACATAACTAGACCTTTTTATATCATTATTACACCCCGCTATGGCTACAAATTACTTCGTGAATTGTCCGTTGACACAAGTTCCCAATGCTAACATAATCGGATTTCGGTTTTAAATAATTCACAGCTTAATTACAAACATGAAATGATGGACACAACTCCTTGTCCTAATTACAATACATACATTTCCAGACATATAAATATAAACATGCTGCAATTTTTTGTGACAGATAATTTACTTCTTGCAATTCGTAGCAGAATAAATTAGCGCAGTCTTTAAGATCAGTCATTCATTGAACCTTCGAGACACATTAATTAATTATCACAATGCATATCAGAGTAATGCATGAACTTCTTATACTACATGGTTTCTTTTACATTCAAGACCAATGCATGCACGATTATTTCCTTAACTCAAGGGAAAGCAAAGCATAATTTCAACAAATAGTTAGAAATTTACATAAATGACCATATCGATTGCCAATTTGTAAGACAATACTTTTGTGCCTTATTGAGGAACTGCCTTATTTTTCAGCTGAATTTCTGTTTCCGTGTCCTCAACTTTACGACACAAATCGCTTCGACAATTTAAAGAGACATGCTTATTATTTCCCGGATATAAAATTCTAGCCTTCTTCAAAACTTAGACTATTTTTGTAATATCTTCATTTCCTTTTATGAGCAATCATTTCAGCACTTTTATCTAAATCAGAATAATCCTCTCAAGTCCGCCTTTATTAATGACTAACCTGGTAAATATCAATTTATGATACCTGTTCAAATGTCCCAATATTTTCAAAATTTGTACTCTGGTTTCTCGCTACTCTTTCATTTTATACTCTTGAACTTACATTAACATTGGCTTTTTCCATCTGTCTAACGTATTCATGCCCCAAACAATTTAAATGCCATCCCTCGAAGTAAACAATTTATTACGATTATTGATCGTGCGTCAAATGTAATTATTACGTGTCACGCTGACCACGAAACAATATAATGTGAAATTATATATTACATTTTGCACCATTGCATTCACTTGAGATCATTTGAGATGACACCGATTTTTGCAATACATTCTGTAAAGGCTTGCAAGCAAATTGCATGTTCCCGGAAAGAGAGAGAGAAAAAAGCTGATTCATATTCTGTAGTACCGTAATGCTAAACTCTGATAAAGCGATGCATGGATTCCGTACAATTGTAATATATAAACTTAATTATATTCTCATCATTCAAATATCTACCCACATACATATAAGGAGATAAATGGAACAATCATTCACTTATATAAAATCTCTGCATACTATTGAAACTTCAATGGCTTTTCAGCGCAATCACTGTAAAGGTGTATGCTACGGAAAACATTACTAGTATCTATGCAACAGAACTCAACCATTAAACACATTGTAAATTCCACTCTTTCGAGTTAAGTGTTGGTCTAGGTGATCGACCATGTCTGAAATGTGCTAATGTCGCGAAACAAGTTTGGCCGACCTAGCGAATCTGTTCTCGTGTATTTCGTACCTACCGTAGATGATTCACCGATCATAAGAAAGTAGAATCCACCTCGGACGTCAACGGTTTAGAACTCAGTGATATAATATCCAGAACTGAAGCGATTGCAGTTTCGTATCATTATAAAGTAACAACAATACTAAACAAAATATATCAATTAGACACTTTAATTTATCTGATGCTACCGAAGGATTATGTACGTTCGCTCGTCAATGCTGCACTTACTCAAACTGCTAGAGTAGGAATTATGATTATGTCAATCGACGGTACAACTACAATAACAATATATTGTTCAAGGAACGAAGACACGGATGAAGCGTGGATGGTAAACAAATGTGAAACCTGCTATTTACCGCTGTCTTTAACACCAACGAGGAAGTGTTAGAAAAACTAAATGAGGAATGTTTGAGTAAGACTTTGGAGAAATACGCGGTACTGCGTCCCATTCAATTGTGGCTGGCAGTTCTAAAAACACCAAAACTTCAAAAGGAGTTCCATGCCTTGCTTGTCAAATAGGACCTTTCGACATAATATGTACATCTTTGTGAGCGATATAATTTTTTTCACACAGCAAATTTGATCTGGTCAAAGAAATTTTAAATTGTTGTGCAATGTTGCACTAAAGGAAATTGTGTCCCCACTTGGCACCATAAGGTTGGTCTACCCGGTGTTCAAGAAGGCATCTATCCAGAAGTCAGTCCTGGGCGGGAGAGGGTCCACCTTGCTATTTCTCTCATACGAATGATCCGTTTCTTCGACTTTATTCCGCCCGATGGTCAAGTGTGGGCTGCATTGGAGTATTGATCTGGACTTGAGATTGTAAGCACATCGACACTCCATATCCATATCGGATCAGTAGAAAGGCGTTACCCACCTATTAATTCCCCCCGTTGCCACATGGGGTTTAACCATTTGGCTCGTATGTAACGCTGGCCTAATTGCGATGTATATCAATGATATACCAACTTCTACAATTTAGCAATTTGAAAATCTTGCAGGAAAATATTCCACAGATGTACAATATCTAATGACTTATATTAATATATTAACCGGTGGATTCGCGCAGAGACGAAAACAACTTTATATAGAATCATTGAGGTTTATATGTGCGATACCTCTCAGTATCAAAGTTTTGTTATACTAAGAAATTTCTTTTTATACCATAAGGGCAACGGTCGCGTTTACATTTGGTGTGATGAAACTGTCTCAGTTGGGACAGTTATATTATCTTAACACTATGGATGCCTGTGTTTACCTCTTGGCTGACCACAGAAGAAATTTTGCTATCGTTTATGTGGTCTGGAACTGCATCAAAACTGTCGTGCCTCGGGTACATCACAGACACCAGGCATTATATTCGTTGATATATTCGTGGTCAATTAACATGACACGTAAGCTAGATATATTGTCGACATGTACTTTCATGAAAGTGGAAGCGTGGATCCAATTGGCGATTACAGATGATTGACTGTTATCATTCCTGACAAGACTCCTACTGACTGCAATAACAAAGTGGCTGAATTCATGTCCTTGACACGCTTGTGGAAGGTTACTAGATTAATAACGAAGTAATTAAACTTGTGACGTTTGTAAATAATAATGTCACTTCGCAAACTTAAGTGTGGTCTTAGCCTAAAGCAGAGAATATTTCCGACAAAGTTAACGGGATTGTGGTTTAACCAAACACACCTAAGCTTAATGCGACCATAACGAGAGATTATCTCGGTGACATTAAAGCTATTAAATTCAGATATTGAACATGTACAATAGACTGATGCAAACTTTCCATTGCTGCCATTAGCGGCGGAGGCTGCAGGGGATGCATTATGGGCTGTGAGAACTGCATCCGGAATAGTTATGCAGGACGAATGTCAGTGGAAAAAGCCTTGTGCTAAACGGGACAATTCACCGAAACCCGTCAGGCAGTTGTCTTCAAAACACGGGACGATTCACAGAATAATCTAAGGCGGAGGCCCTCGATACTCGATATAATTTTAAAATAATCAACTTCAAAAATTCCCATGGTTTATGTGCGTGAATAAAGGATGTCGATGATCCTTTGTAAGTGGAAAACCACGATCGTCAACATTTTACAACAGCTTCTGGCGCATAGTTTGTAGCACACACTGTGACACCCGAACATCTTTGTAATTGTATTCGTGATAATTTACATAGACACCACTATCGTCTACTCTGTATTATTCCACATTGCCGTTGCAATCTCGGTTGGATGGCCAGATGTGTGGATATCTCACCGTTAAAGTGTTACTGCACTTGAACGTTCATCACCTCCTGAAACGCCTGCTAATATGACACTGACACTTAGAAAATTTGATTGATAGCATACCAAATGACAACTAATATTTAGGTTTCATACTTAGAGGTTTTTAATACTTTTAATACCCGCGTTGATGCTGACATCGACCCTGGAGTGATTGTGATTTTAGAAGACCAGAAATTCAAGATTTAAAAACATTTAACGAAGACATTAAGATTGTGTTTTAAAACTGACGCTGAGGCATCATCGCAAAGAATGAACAAAATGGGTTGCATCAGAGCCTCTGGCGTGTCGGGTGCATTTCTCAAGGACTAATGCTGCAACAAAATATTACAAGGATGTAAAGATTGCAGAGTTTCTCTCACGTCTATGTAGCAACATCAATGAGCCAAATCGAAGTAATATTATCATACGAAGCAGTGGAAAACACTAACTTTTTAATCTTAGCAAATGGTAGACTTGTTTTACATTCTCTCGAGAATAGTTTTCATAATACTAACCCTCACACCGTAAATGTGCGCGATTCTGGGTGGGGTTTTTTTTGTAGTATGATTAAACACATAAAGAATCATAGGCATCTTGGATTTTTGTATGCAAATCAAACTTATTGACAACTATTGTTGCAATTTGTTATATATTTACGGTATTATTATCATTTGTCTCGAACATGAAATTCGGGTCATGAAACTCAGGGTCTATCCATACGGATACTTAACTCTCTTTGGCGTTTGTTTTCAAGATTAGATTTATCATTAGATAAAATCGATGGATATTGTCTGCCGTTATGAGATTGCGGAATCGCCGACGCAGTTTTGGATCAGTTCCCCACTGATGATAATTAGTAACTGATAAATTTGTTGTTGCATTTGTATGGTGTAGACGGTATTACAAAATCTAGTATATACTGTAATATTATTGTATTACGGACCAGGTAGAAATTAAGTTGGAATCATTACATTAGCACGTGAAACAGAAATCGTTGAAAGCAAAGGCTGACCTGAATAAATGCAGAGATTGTTTCTTTCCACTATGATCATCTTGCGTCAACATTAACGCAACCAAAAATGTCGACTATTATTTAACAAGGACGTACTTGTTCATGTACCAGTATTTGGCCGAAGAGGAAAATGGTCGATTTAGAAACGTTTCCAAATTGTATCAATATGGTTTTATAAAAACGTATTGCCTGGCTTTAAGAACACACTATCGCCGGAAATAAAGTTGTTTCCTTACACGTTTTCTGGTTATTAAAAAAAATAATAAGTGCTTATTGCGCAGGCAGATGGCCAGCCTGTCGATCAATTGAAATTGTAATTCAAAAGCTTTGACATTCCCTCAAATTTACCAGCACAAACAAAACTCGAAGCGGAACAACAATCATCAAAGGAAGCACATTACTCAAGAGAAGCTAACACATGTGTGGACGCAATGTTATTTGCGGGATAACTGCGCTAAGCACTGTTGGTCTGGGTGTGTCTGGAATAGCAATCTCAACATCTTATACAGGGACACCAATCTCAATTGTCGTTGAAGCAATACCAATAACAACAGGTGATAACTTTTGCACTAGTAAGCTACGTTCACGAGTACGTGTCTATTCAAACTTATCACCGCCGCACAGAAAACGCCTAGTACAATCACCAAGCTTTTTTCGGCAACTTTTGAGAAAACCAGTTAGCATGTGTGCACTAGCCACTTTGTTAGCGGAATTGTTAAAGCACTGAATACACAGAGGAACCTGAACATTACCTAAGCTAGTGTACAGGCAGTAATATCCAGTAACTGTTTGCCAGTGTAATGGGAATTTCACTTATGAGCTTAGGGACTATAATGCGATATGTTAATTACAGATGTCACTAAATTGATTAAGCCTTTTTTCAATTAAATATATTTTTCAATATAGTGAGTTCAGTCCATTCTATTCCGCATTTGCAAAGTGCTTTCGATGGAAAGAAACGAATGCCTTCAGTGCACAGAAAATATATGTGTATACATACCACATCGTATGTAAAGCTCTTTACACTACGGATAGTCTTGTCAGTCAGAGATCTACTGTAAGGACTTACACATCTCCAACTGTAGATGTATGTTAGCTTAGTAATTTATTGTATACAAGATATCACTATTGTACTATCACGTATATTTATGTATGTTTATATGTAGCTTTGGTTTACGCAGTATAATGTACATATTTATATTCTTCTGTGCGACTTGGCAAGGGATTTATATTAGTAATAGAAGGCTACATTTTTAAGAACTGTTTAAGTACAGTAGGATTCTTATCGAGCAAGGTTAGGTTTATTTCTGAACTTGATGTTGCTAATTATTGTGCCTGTATCGTAATCTGTATAACTTACCGTGTATAACGTTATTACGTTTTTATGTCCGTGTCAAATATAGTACAAGGTATTGGATATATTTTCAACTGTCCAGTATTTGGAGTATCCAGAGTCTTTAGTGTCCGGTCTTGTCAGGTGTTATCCGGGGTCTAGAGAGCCTGGTGTATCCGGAATATGTAGAGCTGTCTGGCGTGTTCAGAGTGGCTAGTGACCCGAGCTTTTCAAGTCATCTGAGTGATCGAGGTCAACGTGATGCAAGCTGTAACGCCAACCAAAGGCATTAATCGTAGTAGCTGTGATGCTGAACTGTAACAGCCGTGTAGCTGAAATAAATTGTTCTGACGACGAAGTGTATCTCCTTGCATATAATCTTGTACCCGTGGGCTAAGTATGATTCGTTAAAACCCATTGTATCTTTCAGGACTGTAAATAAAAGTTGTAGAAAAGTTGTAGATTTGTCCTTTGCTGTTTGCATAATTTTACTATAGGTGAAAAACATTTTACAACATAAGTAAAATTCTACATTGTTTGCTAGCTGTGTACACTATATCCATCTCTCCATTGTTTAGTCATTGTGGATCATTCACCCCTTGTGTTTGTATTTTGAAGAGTAATCGGTTCGTATTTTTTCAGTATTATATTTGTGCGCTCTTATTCTAATTATTCCTAAAGTTTTTTGATGGACTGTGATATGAATAAAGTGTCTTGGGGTGTAGACGATTTTGACTGTAATCAGTAAAAACAATTTAAAACGATATCATTATACAACTATTGACAAACTATATTTTAATAATTACTACAGTCCTTGCCCATCATATATTGCGGCATATGATGGCTGCCTTCCACACGGTAAAACGCTATCCAAACGGTACAGAGGATGTTGAGGCAATTCACCTGCAATGATCACATTGTTACTAATTTGCTGTCGACTGCATGAAACGCCCGTTACTCGATTAATAGCATATAACTGGCATCATAACTACCTGCGAAACAAATATGAATCGGATGTATGTCTTTGCAGTAATTTACAGAAAGTCATGTATATTGTCCCATGGACATTTCACCTCAGAAAAAAACGGAAACACGGTCTGTTTCGGATCACCTTGACTAATTCTACGATTAAATTCAATGTAGTATTAACGAGCAGTTACCAATAGTTCCATCATTCGTGACTTCTTGGTCAGTGCTTGTTTCTTAAATAGATGATGTGATCCGAATGACAGCTATCGATATACATGCCAGGTTTGAACTGTAGGACTAACCTCAAAGTTGCAAATGCTAGCATCTTCGGGAAATTTCCAAATCGCCGACTTTTACCCCATGATTCGTAATACCCCTACTGTGCATTCCGCTACAGAACATCACTGCTTACCAGCCTGTGATACTGACTTAACAATTTAGATCCCGCATCGATATAAATTATTAACGATGATAATACTTGTAATTAACTACTACTTCTGTGCGAACATTTCGTTGCAATAAAAACGATCTTTAATAAGAACAACATTTAAAACTCGAAATTGTAAAAGGTATAAAATTCTCCTGAGTTTGCATCAATTGTTGAACTCAAACAGCCTTGTGTTTTGCTTGCTTTAAAATAAAATACTTAAATGTGATGGTCAGAGAAGGAGCAGGACACAAACAATACATAAAGTTCCCCCGAACTTCTGGATATGTTATATGTGTAGTAAAGAGAAAGCAGGTACCAAAAATAGCTTCCTTTTATTATGAAATACTTTATAAATTTCGGTGTTAAACTTCAGATGCATTCTGCTGAACTAATGTATTATTATTTAAAGGATGCAGATGAATTAGTTGATTACAGCTTTTATTCGCTGTAGAATGCAAAGAAGTGCTGTCAAACCTTTGTTTACACCATAGGAAACTAAAACATATTTCTTGAAGCCAAGGGCCACAGCTGAAAACTTTATTAATTATTCTCAAATGTTTACCGGGTTAAGAAGATATACTATGGAAAATAGGCCATCGATTTTTGTTGACATAAATGGACACAAAAAACATTGTTGAGCTGTGGCAGGCCATTTAAAATCAGTCCGCGGGTTGGATAGTACTGGCGTAAAATATTTCAGAAAAGATCAAACGCATGAGCAAATCACAATTGAGGTATGAGGCGAAAGACATTGGGATACTCGGGTATAGTTAAGTACGTTACATGTCCCGGGGTCAACAAAATTACATAAACGGAAGTGTAAGCTTAGAAAATTGCATGATGGAACTTTATGCAAGAGCTATTTTAGATAGACTGCAAATGTATGAAAACAAATGGAATAGTCTGCAAGGTTATTGCAGTATATATCTTTAAAGGTCTGTTACTA
This sequence comes from Unio delphinus, assembly GCA_029339505.1. NCBI lineage: Eukaryota > Metazoa > Mollusca > Bivalvia > Unionida > Unionidae > Unio > Unio delphinus. The sequence goes on along the minus strand of JAQISU010000017.1, from coordinate 11,235,770 downwards.
AAGAAACTTAGAATTGCCTGTTAATTCTGGATCTGAAAAAGATGCAGTAAAATCATTTAGACATTTATCCGATTTGAAACAAGCATTTGTGACCCATTATGAAGTACATTGCTCCCACACCACCAAAAGTAAAATGTAGGAAAAATTTAACTATGTGATTAATAACGCCACTGATGCATTTTGAACATTTGTTAAAGAATGTGTTCATTTTTAACCGTTTTTTTTGTTTCTTCGTTGTATGTGACACCCTAATACAATAAGCAATCGTGTATAGAAAGGAAAGTCAAAGATCGACCTAGGAAACAGATAACTTTGGCATAGGCTGTGTTTAATTTCACGTTTTAGAAATTAAAGTCTATGGAGGAAATTTCTAGTTATAGAAAGCAACATGTGATATTTTGTGCTCATTAGGAGGAAGCGATTTGGTGTCAAGATATACAGCCATCTAAGCAATATTTAGAAGGTTTACTGCATAAATGATTTTCAATATTGCTAATCCACGGTGGGAATATCAATAAGTATAGGTTGTTGTTCTTCCGAAAGGGAAATAACTCTTAATTAAATGGTATACAAACTGAAATTTCTGTTATTAACAAATCACATATTACAACACTAAGAATTTTGCCGTAAGATTACAATAGCATGCAAAAGACAGTCACTGCAATGTATGTGAACGATACTGAGTTGCTGAGGAAAATGGGGTAATGTTTTTAAAATATATTTTCATGAAACGTTATTCAGGTTAAAATGCTGAAACACAGACAAACTTGTTATTAATCTTCTGGGTACCGAAGTTAAGATTCGCTATATCTCATGTATTAAAATGATAAATAATTCAGTGATTTATCATATTTTTTTCAATTAAAAAGAAGTAATATAGAAACAGATTCTACCCAGCCACTTCTCCATACACCCTGATAGCCACGTGTTAACTCTTGCCTTTCATGAAACAGAACACGGTCAGCACACGGCCTGATAGCATTATGACCAATACCAAACACCATTAGTGAGCTAATCTTTGAGTAAAGAAGAGCATGGTTTGCATCCTCAAAAATTAGAATCAAGAAGAGCATGGTTACATCCTCGAATATTCGAATCGATGAGAGCATGGTTATATCCTCGAATATTCGAATCGAAGAGAGCATGGTTATATCCTCGAATAATAGAATAGAGAATAGTATAGTTACATCTTCGACAATTCAAATCAATAGTGATATCCTCGAATATTCGAATCAAAGAATACACTGTTACGTCTTTGAAAATTCGAATCAAAAGGAGCATGGTTACATCCTAGACAATTCGAATCAAGAAGAGCTTGGTTATATCCTCGACAATTCGAATAAAGAAGAGCTTGGTTATACCCTCGACAACTCGAATAAAGAAGAGCTTGGTTATACCCTCGACAATTCGAATAAAGAAGAGCTTGGTTATACCCTCGACAATTCGAATAAAGAAAAGCTTGGTTATACCCTCGACAATTCGAATAAAGAAGAGCTTGGTTATACCCTCGACCATTCGAATAAATAAGAGCATGGTTATACCCTCGACAATTCGAATAAAGAAGAGCTTGGTTATACCCTCGACAATTCGAATAAAGAAGAGCTTGGTTATATCCTCGACAATTCGAATAAAGAAGAGCTTGGTTATATCCTCGACAATTCGAATAAAGAAGAGCTTGGTTATACCCTCGACAATTCGAATAAAGAAGAGCTTGGTTATATCCTCGACAATTCGAATAAATAAGAGCTTGGTTATACCCTCGACAACTCGAATAAAGAAGAGCTTGGTTATACGCTCGACAATTCGAATAAAGAAGAGCTTGGTTATACCCTCGACAACTCGAATAAAGAAGAGCTTGGTTATACCCTCGACAATTCGAATAAAGAAGAGCTTGGTTATACCCTCGACAATTCGAATAAAGAAGAACTTGGTGATATCCTCGACAATTCGAATAAATAAGAGCTTGGTTATACCCTCGACAATTCGAATAAAGAAGAGCTTGGTTATACCCTCGACAATTCGAATAAAGAAAAGCTTGGTTATACCCTCGACAACTCGAATAAAGAAGAGCTTGGTTATACCCTCGACAACTCGAATAAATAAGAGCATGGTTACATCCTAGACAATTCGAATCAAGAAGAGCTTGGTTATACCCTCGACAATTCGAATCAAGAAGAGCTTGGTTATACCCTCGACAATTCGAATAAAGAAGAGCTTGGTTATACCCTCGACAATTCGAATAAAGAAAAGCTTGGTTATACCCTCGACAATTCGAATAAAGAAGAGCTTGGTTATACCCTCGACAATTCGAATAAATAAGAGCATGGTTATACCCTCGACAATTCGAATAAAGAAGAGCTTGGTTATACCCTCGACAATTCGAATAAAGAAGAGCTTGGTTATATCCTCGACAATTCGAATAAAGAAGAGCTTGTTTATATCCTCGACAATTCGAATAAAGAAGAGCTTGGTTATACCCTCGACATTTCGAATAAAGAAGAGCTTGGTTATATCCTCGACAATTCGAATAAATAAGAGCTTGGTTATACCCTCGACAACTCGAATAAAGAAGAGCTTGGTTATACCCTCGACAATTCGAATAAATAAGAGCATGGTTATACCCTCGACAATTCGAATAAAGAAGAGCTTGGTTATACCCTCGACAACTCGAATAAAGAAGAGCTTGGTTATACCCTCGACAATTCGAATAAAGAAGAGCTTGGTTATACCCTCGACAATTCGAATAAAGAAGAGCTTGGTTATACCCTCGACAACTCGAATAAAGAAGAGCTTGGTTATACCCTCGACAATTCGAATAAAGAAGAGCTTGGTTATACCCTCGACAACTCGAATAAAGAAGAGCTTGGTTTTACCCTCGACAATTCGAATAAAGAGGAGCTTTGTTATACCCTCGACAATTCGAATAAAGAGGAGCTTTGTTATACCCTCGACAATTCGTATAAAGAAGAGCTTGGTTATACCCTCGACAATTCGAATAAAGAAGAGCTTGGTTATACCCTCGACAATTCGAATAAAGAAGAGCTTGGTTATACCCTCGACAATTCGAATAAAGAAGAGCTTGGTTATATCCTCGACAATTCGAATAAAGAGGAGCTTGGTTATATCCTCGACAATTCGAATAAAGAAGAGCTTGGTTATACCCTCGACAATTCGAATAAAGAAGAGCTTGGTTATACCCTCGACAATTCGAATAAAGAAGAGCTTGGTTATACCCTCGACAATTCGAATAAAGAAGAGCTTGGTTATACCCTCGACAATTCGAATAAAGAAGAGCTTGGTTATACCCTCGACAATTCGAATAAAGAGGAGCTTTGTTATACCCTCGACAACTCGAATAAAGAAGAGCTTGGTTATACCCTCGACAATTCGAATAAAGAGGAGCTTTGTTATACCCTCGACAATTCGAATAAAGAAGAGCTTGGTTATACCCTCGACAATTCGAATAAAGAAGAGCTTGGTGATACCCTCGACAATTCGAATAAAGAAGAGCTTGGTTATACCCTCGACAATTCGAATAAAGAAGAGCACGGTTACGTCCTCGAAAAATCGAATCAAGATTTGCTTGGGGTCACCTATTCAATTTTCTAAAATTATTCATAATACTTCTCTTTGCTGAACCAAAAGAAATATTTTAAAGCCAAGTCAATATACATTTTGAACACCTATGACAGAACGGAAAATTACACGTTTATGGTACTTAAAATTTGAATTTCATGCATATGTTCCATCTGATACGCATGCAGTATTCAAAGTCTTCTTTCAAGTACAAAAAAATGGATTTCTATTCAAAACTTAATAAAAGTATTCAATGCATTTCATTTAATTTTAGATTCACCTATCTAAGTCTATATTTTAATTATAGACATTATGTAGCATTTACGTACTGAACTACATGCAATACAAATCAGACCAAAATATTTATTGACATTTCTGAAAGCAGTTAAATCATATAATAATGATCAGCAGTTCTGAATAATTCCTATATAAAATAATTTATTTATGAAATAAAGCTATTGAACAGTGTATATATTATGAACAAGATGCTGTAAAACATTTTTCTGAATCCTAGTAATAAATCAAAAGAAGAAACAAAAATATTTTCCTTTGCATATACTTCAATAATATAGCTTGTTTTTTTTTTTTGTTTGTTTATATGATCCTTTTGTTTATTGATTGATTGGTATATATAAGCAATTCCTTCTTATTTTTTAGTCAGGTGGGAGATGATTGAACGTGTCAACATTGGACCCAGTAGCAGCGGAGTTCAGAACAAAATGTAAACAACCTACTGGGAACAAGCCAACCATCAGCAAAAACAAGAATTGGAGTGTGATAACTGGGAACCGGGACTGCATAATGCACGCAAATCAGTGGCAAAATAATAATAATAATAATAATAATAATAATAATAATAATAATAATAATAATAATAATAATAGCAATAATAATAACAATAATAATAATAATAATAATAATAATAATAATAATAATAATACGAGAACAAAGAAGAAGAAGAAGATGATGAAGATGATGGTGGAGGTGGTAGTGGTGTTAATGATGCAGACAAAGACGTTGATGATGTTAATGACGAAATAGAACAGAAGGTAAAATGAGTATGGGAACGTGGTTTCTTTCAGGATCTACATAACTCGAGCTAAACCATAAAGATTTACTATCTTCGTTCTAATTGTTGACAGGTATATACGAATATTGTTGATCACTGATGCAAAGTTCAATGGCAGGGGTACTAATACTCGTCTTCACTGGAATATCTGCGCAATAATTCTGATTATAACTGGTTAAATGAGAGAGGGGTCAGCGGCTGGTGATATGGGGTGCAGACTTTTGTGGTTGTGCATGCTATTCTTTTGACTTCGGAATATAGAACAATCACTCTTATGATCATCAGATTAATCATTTAATATAATAATAGTATTTGTTGCACAAATGTCTATCAATATTTCACATTAGTAACAATTTCCTAGTCTAGTGGTATAATTTTCTTTGAGAATTATCGTTGAAAAACAAAGTAATCACTACGAAGTCTTTAAAAAATGAACTTATGTTTATCGAATTAATCACAGATGTTGAATGTTCTGGCATTAAAGTCTCCCAAACAAAAGTCATATTTATTCCAAATATAGATGATAATAATTTAGGACGCAACATATTAATTTCTTTTTTAGTATAAAAACCTTGAATTTAGTGGAAGAACATAGACGACTGCAAAAGAAACGTCATCGTTTGTCTCAGAACCAGTTGGATCGACTATGAAACAAAGATTTAATCCTCGTCAGACTGAACGATGGTTGAGAAAGAAGACATAATTCCTTCGACTAAATCGCAGTTAGTCGTCAAATATGAATTAAGGCTACTGTCTTTCTGGTAACCAGACCAGAAGCATCCACGTGAACATAACGTCACAGATATACTCGCTGTAGAATAACTATATAATGAAACGTCCGATGCGACTTGAGTTATCTACCGCTACAGAATTATTTTCAAAGATAAATTAAGGTAATAACCCATATGTAAACTGAGACCATGATATCACTGACGCCATAATATCACGGACACCATGATATCACACAGATGTTCACTAATCGACATAGAAATGTATGATGAAAGCCTATTTGGGCAAAGTGATGCTTTGTATAATATTGCCCAGAAATGATGAAAGTAGTGCTTTAATTTTCATTGACGTCCAAAGAACATTTTTTGGTTATACTTAATACTAATGGGAAATGTATGGTATCATGCAAAGTTCGATATCTGTAAAAGTGTTTTTTAAATATATGTAGTATTATCCTAATTGTAAATAACATTATAGATATGTCAATGCTACATTGTTTTACCGGTGACAAAAATGTTTTAGAAAGTATAGAAATGTTATCTAATGTATAGAAATATTATGGAATGTATAGAAATATCATATAATATATAAAAATGTTATAGAATGAATAGAAATTTTATATAATGCATATAAATGTTATCTAATGTATAGAAATATTATGGAATGTATAGAAATATCATATAATATATAAAAATGTTATAGAATGTATAGAAATTTTATATAATGCATATAAATGTTATCTAATGTATAGAAATATTATGGAACGTATAGAAATATCATATAATATATAAAAATGTTATAGAATGTATAGAAATTTTATATAATGCATATAAATGTTATCTAATGTATAGAAATAGAAATGTTATCTAAGGTATAGAAATGTTATAGAATGTATAGAAATGTTATACAATATACAGAATTGTTCTATATAAATGCCATATTAAGTATATTTACCATTCAACAAAGTCTTATCTAAAGACCTATCGGATCCATACAGGTAGTTCCTCGTAACAACTGCATCCATACTATTAGTCTTAAGAACTCTGAAATTAGTTATATCTTGTTCTCATATATATATATATATATATATATATATATATATATATATATATATATATATATATATATATATATATATATATATATATATATATATATATATATATGTGTGTGTGTGTGTGTGTGTGTGTGTGTGTGTGTGTGTGTGTGTGTGTGTGTGTGTTTCCACATACATTGTAAGGAAAGTGTTAACCAGTACAGACCATTTAGAGTAGTCTTTCTCAAAGTAACTTCCACCGTATTTCATATGTCCTAAACACTTTAAACAGCCCAGCCACTTGACAGTATTCCTGTCTTTTTATACGTCATAAACACGTTAAACAGCCCAGCCACATGACAGTATTCCTGTCTTATTTCATATGTCAAAAACACGTTAAACAGCCCAGCCACATGACAGTATTAGTGTATTATTTCATATGTCCTAAACACGTTAAACAGCCCAGCCACATGACAGTATTCGTGTCTTATTGCATATGTCCTAAACACGTGAAACAGCCCAGCCACATGACAGTATTCGTGTCTTATTTCATATGTCCTAAACACGTTAAACAGCCCAGCCACATGACAGTATTCCTGCCTTATTTCATATGTCCTAAACACGTTAAACAGCCCAGCCACTTGACAGTATTCGTGTATTATTTCATATGTCCTAAACACGTTAAACAGCCCAGCCACTTGACAGAATTCTTCTCTTATTGCATATGTCCTAAACACGTTAAACAGCCCAGCCACGTGACAGTATTCGTGTCTTATTTCATATGTCCTAAACGCGTTAAACAACCCAGCCACTTGACAGTATCCGTGTCTTATTGCATATGTCATAAGCACGTTAAACAGCCCAGCGACTTGACAGTATTCGTGTCTTATTGCATATGTCCTAAACACGTTAAACAGCCCAGCCACTTGACAGTATTCGTGTCTTATTTTAAATGTCGTAAACACGTTATACAGCCCAGCCACATGACAGTATTCGTGTCTTTTTTCATATGTCCTAAACACATAAAACAGCCCAGCCACTTGACAGTATTCGTGTCTTATTGCATATGTCCTAAACACATTAAACAGCCCAGCCACTTGACAGTATTCGTGTCTTATTGCATATGTCCTAAACACATTAAACAGCCCAACCACTTGACAGTATTCGTGTCTTATTGCATATGTCCTAAACACATTAAACAGCCCAGCCACTTGACAGTATTCGTGTCTTATTGCATATGTCCTAAACACATTAAACAGCCCAGCCACTTGACAGTATTCGTGTCTTATTGCATATGTTCTAAACACATTGAACAGTCCAGCCACTTGACAGTATTCGTGTCTTATTGCATATGTCCTAAACACATTAAACAGCCCAGCCACTTGAAAGTATTCGTGTCTTATTGCATATGTCCTAAACACATTAAACAGCCCAGCCACTTGACAGTATTCGTGTCTTATTGCATATGTCCTAAACACATTAAACAGCCCAGCCACTTGACAGTATTCGTGTCTTATTGCATATGTCCTAAACACATTAAACAGCCCAGCCACTTGACAGTATTCTTGTCTTATTGCATATGTCCTAAACACATTAAACAGCCCAGCCACTTGACAGTATTCGTGTCTTTTTCATATGTCCTAAACACATTAAACAGCCCAGCCACTTGACAGTATTCGTGTCTTATTGCATATGTCCTAAACACATTAAACAGCCCAACCACTTGACAGTATTCGTGTCTTATTGCATATGTCCTAAACACATTAAACAGCCCAGTCACTTGACAGTATTCGTGTCTTATTGCATATCTCCTAAAGACATTAAACAGCCCAACCACTTGACAGTATTCGTGTCTTATTGCATATGTCCTAAACACATTAAACAGCCCAGCCAATTGACAGTATTCGTGTCTTATTGCATATGTCCTAAACACATTAAACAGCCCAACCACTTGACAGTATTCGTGTCTTATTGCATATGTCCTAAATACATTAAACAGCTCAACCACTTGACAGTATTCGTGTCTTATTGCATATGTCCTAAACACGTTAAAAAGCCCAGCCACATGACAGTATTCGTGTCTTTTTTCATATGTCCTAAACACATTAAACGGCCCAGCCACTTGACAGTATACGTGTCTTATTGCATATGTCCTAAACACATTAAACAGCCCAGCCACTTGACAGTATTCGTGTCTTATTGCATATGTCCTAAACACATTAAACAGCCCAGCCACTTGACAGTATTCGTGTCTTATTGCATATGTCCTAAACACATTAAACAGCCCAGCCACTTGACAGTATTCGTGTCTTATTGCATATGTCCTAAACACATTAAACAGCCCAGCCACTTGACAGTATTCGTGTCTTATTGCATATGTCCTAAACACATTAAACAGCCCAGCCACTTGACTATTCTTGTCTTATTGCATATTTCCTAAACACATTAAACAGCCCAGCCACTTGACAGTATTCGTGTCTTATTGCATATGTCCTAAACACATTGAACAGCCCAACCACTTGACAGTTTTCGTGTCTTATTGCATATGTCCTAAACACATTAAACAGCCCAGCCACTTGACAGTATTCGTGTCTAATTGCATATGTCCTAAACACATTAAACAGCCCAGCCACTTGACAGTATTCTTGTCTTATTGCATATGTCCTAAACACATTAAACAGCCCAGCCACTTGACAGTATTCGTGTCTTATTGCATAAGTCCTAAACACATTAAACAGCCCAGCCACTTGACAGTATTCGTGTCTTACTGCATATGTCCTAAACACATTAAACAGCCCAGCCACTTGACAGTATTCGTGTCTTATTGCATATGTCCTAAACACATTAAACAGCCCAGCCACTTGACAGTATTCTTGTCTTATTGCATATGTCCTAAAAACATTAAACAGCCCAGCCACTTGACAGTATTCGTGTCTTTTTTCATATGTCCTAAACACATTAAACAACCCAGCCACTTGACAGTATTCGTGTCTTATTGCATATGTCCTAAACACATTAAACAGCCCAACCACTTGACAGTATTCGTGTCTTATTGCATATGTCCTAAACAAATTAAACAGCCCAGCCACTTGACAGTATTCGTGTCTTCTTGCACATGTCCTAAAGACTTTAAACAGCCCAACCACTTGACAGTATTCGTGTCTTATTGCATATGTCCTAAACACATTAAACAGCCCAACCACTTGACAGTATTCGTGTCTTATTGCATATGTCCTAACACATTAAACAGCTCAACCACTCGACAGTATTCGTGTCTTATTGCATATGTCCTGAACACATTAAACAGCCCAGCCACTTGACAGTATTCGTGTCTTATTGCATATGTCCTAAACACATTAAACAGCCCAACCACTTGGCAGTATTCGTGTCTTATTGCATATGTCCTAAACACATTAAACAGCCCAGCCACTTGACAGTATTCGTGTCTTATTGCATATGTCCTAAACACATTAAACAGCCCAACCACTTGACAGTATTCGTGTCTTATTGCATATGTCCTAAACACATTAAACAGCCCAGCCACTTGACAGTATTCGTGTCTTATTTCATATGTCCTAAACACATTAAACAGCCCAGCCACTTGACAGTATTCGTGTCTTATTGCATATGTCCTAAACACATTAAACAGCCCAGCCACTTGACAGTATTCGTGTCTTTATTCATATGTCCTAAACACATTAAACAGCCCAGCCACTTGACAGTATTCGTGTCTTATTTCATATGTCCTAAACACATTAAACAGCCCAACCACTTGACAGTATTCGTGTCTTATTGCATATGTCCTAAACACATTAAACAGCCCAGCCACTTGACAGTATTCGTGTCTTATTTCATATGTCCTAAACACATTAAACAGCCCAGCCACATGACAGTATTCGTGTCTTATTGCATATGTCCTAAACACAATAAACAGCCCAGCCACTTGACAGTATTCGTGTCTGATTGCATATGTCCTAAACACGTTAAACAGCCCCAGCAACTTGACAGTATTCGTGTCTTATTGCATATGTCCTAAACACATTAAACAGCCCAGCCACATGACAGTATTCGTGTCTTATTGCATATGCCCTAAACACATTAAACAGCCCAGCCACTTGAAAGTATTCTTGTCTTATTGCATATGTCCTAAACACATTAAACAGCCCAGCCACTTGACAGTATTCGTGTCTTATTGCATATGTCCTAAACACATTAAACAGCCCAGCCACTTGACAGTAGTCGTGTCTTCTTGCATATGTCCTAAACACGTTAAACAGCCCAGCCACTTGACAGTATTCGTGTCTTATTGCATATGTCCTAAACACGTTAAACAGTCCAGCCACTTGACAGTATTCATGTTTTATTGCATATGTCCTAAACACGTTAAACAGCCCAGCCACTTGACAGTATTCGTGTCTTATTGCATATAACCTAAACACGTTAAACAGCCCAGCCACTTGACAGTATTCGTGTCTTATTGCATATGTCCTAAACACATTAAGCAGCCCAGCCACGTGACAGTATTCGTGTCTTATTGCATATGTCCTAAACACATTAAACAGCCCAGCCACTTGACAGTATTCGTGTCTTATTGCATATGTCCTAAACACATTAAACAGCCCAGCCACTTGACAGTATTCATGTCTTATTGCATATGTCCTAAACACGTTAAACAGCCCAGCCACTTGACAGTATTCGTGTCTTATTGCATATGTCCTAAACACGTTAAACAGCCGAGCCACTTGACAGTATTCGTGTCTTATTGCATATGTCCTAAACACATTAAACAGCCCAGCCACTTGACAGTATTCGTGTCTTATTGCATATGTCCTAAACCCATTAAACAGCCCAGCCACCTGACAGTATTCGTGTCTTTTTTCATATGTCCTAAACACATTAAACAGCCCAGCAACTTGACAGTATTCGTGTCTTATTGCATGTGTCCTAAACACATTAAACAGCCCAACCACTTGACAGTATTCGGGTCTTATTGCATATGTCCTAAACACATTAAACAGCCCAGCCACTTGACAGTATTCGTGTCTTATTGCATATGTCCTAAACACATTAAACAGCCCAACCACTTGACAGTATTCGTGTCTTATTGCATATGTCCTAAACACATTAAACAGCCCAGCCACTTGACAGTATTCGTGTCTTATTGCATATGTCCTAAACACATTAAACAGTCCAGCCACTTGACAGTATTCGTGTCTTATTGCATATGTCCTAAACACATTAAACAGCCCAGCCACTTGACAGTATTTGTGTCTTATTGCATATGTCCTAAACACATTAAACAGTCCAGCCACTTGACAGTATTCGTGTCTTATTGCATATGTCCTAAACACATTAAACAGCCCAGCCACTTGACAGTGTTCGTGTCTTATTGCATATGTCCTAAACACATTAAACAGCCCAGCCACTTGACAGTATTCGTGTCTTATTGCATATCCTAAACACATTAAACAGCCCAACCACTTGACAGTATTCGTGTTTTATTGCATATGTCCTAAACACATTAAACAGCCCAGCCACTTGACAGTATTCGTGTCTTATTGCATATGTCCTAAACACATTAAACAGCCCAACCACTTGACAGTATTCCTGTCTTATTTCATGTGTCATAAACACATTAAACAGTCCAGCCATTTGACAGTATTCGTGTCTTATTGCATATGTCCTAAACACATTAAACAGCCCAGTCACTTGACATTATTCGTGTCTTATTGCATATGTCCTAAACACATTAAACAGCCCAGCCACTTGACAGTATTCGTGTCTTATTGCATATGTCCTAAACACATTAAACAGCCCAGCCACATGACAGTATTCGTGTCTTATTGCATATGTCCTAAACACATTAAACAGCCCAACCACTTGACAGTATTCGTGTCTTATTGCATATGTCCTAAACACATTAAACAGCCCAGCCACATGACAGTATTCGTGTCTTATTGCATATGTCTTAAACACGTTAAACAGCCCAGCCACTTGACAGTATTCGTTTCTTATTGCATATGTCCTAAGCACGTTAAACAGCCCAGCCACATGACAGTATTCGTGTCTTATTGCATATGCCCTAAACACATTAAACAGCCCAGCCACTTGACAGTATTCTTGTCTTATTGCATGTGTCCTAAACACATTAAACAGCCCAGCCACTTGACAGTATTCGTGTCTTATTGCATATGTCTTAAACACATTAAACAGCCTATCCACTTGACAGTATTCGTGTCTTATTTCATATGTCCTAAACACATTAAACAGCCCAGCCTCTTGTCAGTATTCGTGTCTTTATTCATATGTCCTAAACACAATAAACAGCCCAGCCACTTGACAGTATTCGTGTCTGATTGCATATGTCCTAAACACGTTAAACAGCCCCAGCAACTTGACAGTATTCGTGTCTTATTGCATATGTCCTAAACACATTAAACAGCCCAGCCACATGACAGTATTCGTGTCTTATTGCATATGCCCTAAACACATTAAACAGCCCAGCCACTTGAAAGTATTCTTGTCTTATTGCATATGTCCTAAACACATTAAACAGCCCAGCCACTTGACAGTATTCGTGTCTTATTGCATATGTCCTAAACACATTAAACAGCCCAGCCACTTGACAGTAGTCGTGTCTTCTTGCATATGTCCTAAACACGTTAAACAGCCCAGCCACTTGACAGTATTCGTGTCTTATTGCATATGTCCTAAACACGTTAAACAGTCCAGCCACTTGACAGTATTCATGTTTTATTGCATATGTCCTAAACACGTTAAACAGCCCAGCCACTTGACAGTATTCGTGTCTTATTGCATATAACCTAAACACGTTAAACAGCCCAGCCACTTGACAGTATTCGTGTCTTATTGCATATGTCCTAAACACATTAAGCAGCCCAGCCACGTGACAGTATTCGTGTCTTATTGCATATGTCCTAAACACATTAAACAGCCCAGCCACTTGACAGTATTCGTGTCTTATTGCATATGTCCTAAACACATTAAACAGCCCAGCCACTTGACAGTATTCATGTCTTATTGCATATGTCCTAAACACGTTAAACAGCCCAGCCACTTGACAGTATTCGTGTCTTATTGCATATGTCCTAAACACGTTAAACAGCCGAGCCACTTGACAGTATTCGTGTCTTATTGCATATGTCCTAAACACATTAAACAGCCCAGCCACTTGACAGTATTCGTGTCTTATTGCATATGTCCTAAACCCATTAAACAGCCCAGCCACCTGACAGTATTCGTGTCTTTTTTCATATGTCCTAAACACATTAAACAGCCCAGCAACTTGACAGTATTCGTGTCTTATTGCATGTGTCCTAAACACATTAAACAGCCCAACCACTTGACAGTATTCGGGTCTTATTGCATATGTCCTAAACACATTAAACAGCCCAGCCACTTGACAGTATTCGTGTCTTATTGCATATGTCCTAAACACATTAAACAGCCCAACCACTTGACAGTATTCGTGTCTTATTGCATATGTCCTAAACACATTAAACAGCCCAGCCACTTGACAGTATTCGTGTCTTATTGCATATGTCCTAAACACATTAAACAGTCCAGCCACTTGACAGTATTCGTGTCTTATTGCATATGTCCTAAACACATTAAACAGCCCAGCCACTTGACAGTATTCGTGTCTTATTGCATATGTCCTAAACACATTAAACAGTCCAGCCACTTGACAGTATTCGTGTCTTATTGCATATGTCCTAAACACATTAAACAGCCCAGCCACTTGACAGTGTTCGTGTCTTATTGCATATGTCCTAAACACATTAAACAGCCCAGCCACTTGACAGTATTCGTGTCTTATTGCATATCCTAAACACATTAAACAGCCCAACCACTTGACAGTATTCGTGTTTTATTGCATATGTCCTAAACACATTAAACAGCCCAGCCACTTGACAGTATTCGTGTCTTATTGCATATGTCCTAAACACATTAAACAGCCCAACCACTTGACAGTATTCCTGTCTTATTTCATGTGTCATAAACACATTAAACAGTCCAGCCATTTGACAGTATTCGTGTCTTATTGCATATGTCCTAAACACATTAAACAGCCCAGTCACTTGACATTATTCGTGTCTAATTGCATATGTCCTAAACACATTAAACAGCCCAGCCACATGACAGTATTCGTGTCTTATTGCATATGTCCTAAACACATTAAACAGCCCAACCACTTGACAGTATTCGTGTCTTATTGCATATGTCCTAAACACATTAAACAGCCCAGCCACATGACAGTATTCGTGTCTTATTGCATATGTCTTAAACACGTTAAACAGCCCAGCCACTTGACAGTATTCGTTTCTTATTGCATATGTCCTAAGCACGTTAAACAGCCCAGCCACATGACAGTATTCGTGTCTTATTGCATATGCCCTAAACACATTAAACAGCCCAGCCACTTGACAGTATTCTTGTCTTATTGCATGTGTCCTAAACACATTAAACAGCCCAGCCACTTGACAGTATTCGTGTCTTATTGCATATGTCTTAAACACATTAAACAGCCTATCCACTTGACAGTATTCGTGTCTTATTTCATATGTCCTAAACACATTAAACAGCCCAGCCTCTTGTCAGTATTCGTGTCTTTATTCATATGTCCTAAACACATTAAACAGCCCAGCCACTTGACAGTATTCGTGTCTTATTGCATATGTCCTAAACACATTAAACAGCCGAGGCACTTGACAGTATTCGTGTCTTATTGCATATGTCCTAAACACATTAAACAGCCCAGCCACTTGACAGTATTCGTGTCTTATTGCATATGTCCTAAACACGTTAAACAGCCCAGCCACTTGACAGTATTCGTGTCTTATTGCATATGTCCTAAACACGTTAAACAGCCCAGCCACTTGACAGTATTCGTGTCTTATTTTAAATGTCGTAAACACGTTATACAGCCCAGCCACATGACAGTATTCGTGTCTTTTTTCATATGTCCTAAACACATAAAACAGCCCAGCCACTTGACAGTATTCGTGTCTTATTGCATATGTCCTAAACACATTAAACAGCCCAGCCACTTGACAGTATTCGTGTCTTATTGCATATGTCCTAAACACATTAAACAGCCCAACCACTGGACAGTATTCGTGTCTTATTGCATATGTCCTAAACACATTAAACAGCCCAGCCACTTGACAGTATTCGTGTCTTATTGCATATGTCCTAAACACATTAAACAGCCCAGCCACTTGACAGTATTCTTGTCTTATTGCATATGTTCTAAACACATTGAACAGTCCAGCCACTTGACAGTATTCGTGTCTTATTGCATATGTCCTAAACACATTAAACAGCCCAGCCACTTGAAAGTATTCGTGTCTTATTGCATATGTCCTAAACACATTAAACAGCCCAGCCACTTGACAGTATTCGTGTCTTATTGCATATGTCCTAAACACATTAAACAGCCCAGCCACTTGACAGTATTTGTGTCTTATTGCATATGTCCTAAACACATTAAACAGCCCAGCCACTTGACAGTATTCTTGTCTTATTGCATATGTCCTAAACACATTAAACAGCCCAGCCACTTGACAGTATTCGTGTCTTTTTCATATGTCCTAAACACATTAAACAGCCCAGCCACTTGACAGTATTCGTGTCTTATTGCATATGTCCTAAACACATTAAACAGCCCAACCACTTGACAGTATTCGTGTCTTATTGCATATGTCCTAAACACATTAAACAGCCCAGTCACTTGACAGTATTCGTGTCTTATTGCATATCTCCTAAAGACATTAAACAGCCCAACCACTTGACAGTATTCGTGTCTTATTGCATATGTCCTAAACACATTAAACAGCCCAGCAAATTGACAGTATTCGTGTCTTATTGCATATGTCCTAAACACATTAAACAGCCCAACCACTTGACAGTATTCGTGTCTTATTGCATATGTCCTAAATACATTAAACAGCTCAACCACTTGACAGTATTCGTGTCTTATTGCATATGTCCTAAACACGTTAAACAGCCCAGCCACATGACAGTATTCGTGTCTTTTTTCATATGTCCTAAACACATTAAACGGCCCAGCCACTTGACAGTATTCGTGTCTTATTGCATATGTCCTAAACACATTAAACAGCCCAGCCACTTGACAGTATTCGTGTCTTATTGCATATGTCCTAAACACATTAAACAGCCCAGCCACTTGACAGTATTCGTGTCTTATTGCATATGTCCTAAACACATTAAACAGCCCAGCCACTTGACAGTATTCGTGTCTTATTGCATATGTCCTAAACACATTAAACAGCCCAGCCACTTGACTATTCTTGTCTTATTGCATATTTCCTAAACACATTAAACAGCCCAGCCACTTGACAGTATTCGTGTCTTATTGCATATGTCCTAAACACATTGAACAGCCCAACCACTTGACAGTATTCGTGTCTTATTGCATATGTCCTAAACACATTAAACAGCCCAGCCACTTGACAGTATTCGTGTCTAATTGCATATGTCCTAAACACATTAAACAGCCCAGCCACTTGACAGTATTCTTGTCTTATTGCATATGTCCTAAACACATTAAACAGCCCAGCCACTTGACAGTATTCGTGTCTTATTGCATAAGTCCTAAACACATTAAACAGCCCAGCCACTTGACAGTATTCGTGTCTTATTGCATATGTCCTAAACACATTAAACAGCCCAGCCACTTGACAGTATTCGTGTCTTATTGCATATGTCCTAAACACATTAAACAGCCCAGCCACTTGACAGTATTCTTGTCTTATTGCATATGTCCTAAACACATTAAACAGCACAGCCACTTGACAGTATTCGTGTCTTTTTTCATATGTCCTAAACACATTAAACAACCCAGCCACTTGACAGTATTCGTGTCTTATTGCATATGTCCTAAACACATTAAACAGCCCAACCACTTGACAGTATTCGTGTCTTATTGCATATGTCCTAAACAAATTAAACAGCCCAGCCACTTGACAGTATTCGTGTCTTCTTGCACATGTCCTAACGACTTTAAACAGCCCAACCACTTGACAGTATTCGTGTCTTATTGCATATGTCCTAAACACATTAAACAGCCCAACCACTTGACAGTATTCGTGTCTTATTGCATATGTCCTAACACATTAAACAGCTCAACCACTCGACAGTATTCGTGTCTTATTGCATATGTCCTGAACACATTAAACAGCCCAGCCACTTGACAGTATTCGTGTCTTATTGCATATGTCCTAAACACATTAAACAGCCCAACCACTTGGCAGTATTCGTGTCTTACTGCATATGTCCTAAACACATTAAACAGCCCAGCCACTTGACAGTATTCGTGTCTTATTGCATATGTCCTAAACACATTAAACAGCCCAACCACTTGACAGTATTCGTGTCTTATTGCATATGTCCTAAACACATTAAACAGCCCAGCCACTTGACAGTATTCTTGTCTTATTGCAAATGTCCTAAACACATTAAACAGCCCAGCCACTTGACAGTATTCGTTTCTTATTTCATATGTCCTAAACACATTAAACAGCCCAGCCACTTGACAGTATTCGTGTCTTATTGCA
Organism: Unio delphinus; assembly: GCA_029339505.1. NCBI lineage: Eukaryota > Metazoa > Mollusca > Bivalvia > Unionida > Unionidae > Unio > Unio delphinus. The sequence continues at coordinate 11,217,760 of JAQISU010000017.1, read as the reverse complement.
TATGTCCTAAACACATTAAACAGCCCAGCCACTTGACAGTATTCGTGTCTTTATTCATATGTCCTAAACACATTAAACAGCCCAGCCACTTGACAGTATTCGTGTCTTATTTCATATGTCCTAAACACATTAAACAGCCCAACCACTTGACAGTATTCGTGTCTTATTGCATATGTCCTAAACACATTAAACAGCCCAGCCACTTGACAGTATTCGTGTCTTATTTCATATGTCCTAAACACATTAAACAGCCCAGCCACATGACAGTATTCGTGTCTTATTGCATATGTCCTAAACACAATAAACAGCCCAGCCACTTGACAGTATTCGTGTCTGATTGCATATGTCCTAAACACGTTAAACAGCCCCAGCAACTTGACAGTATTCGTGTCTTATTGCATATGTCCTAAACACATTAAACAGCCCAGCCACATGACAGTATTCGTGTCTTATTGCATATGCCCTAAACACATTAAACAGCCCAGCCACTTGACAGTATTCTTGTCTTATTGCATATGTCCTAAACACATTAAACAGCCCAGCCACTTGACAGTATTCGTGTCTTATTGCATATGTCCTAAACACATTAAACAGCCCAGCCACTTGACAGTAGTCGTGTCTTCTTGCATATGTCCTAAACACGTTAAACAGCCCAGCCACTTGACAGTATTCGTGTCTTATTGCATATGTCCTAAACACGTTAAACAGTCCAGCCACTTGACAGTATTCATGTTTTATTGCATATGTCCTAAACACGTTAAACAGCCCAGCCACTTGACAGTATTCGTGTCTTATTGCATATAACCTAAACACGTTAAACAGCCCAGCCACTTGACAGTATTCGTGTCTTATTGCATATGTCCTAAACACATTAAGCAGCCCAGCCACGTGACAGTATTCGTGTCTTATTGCATATGTCCTAAACACATTAAACAGCCCAGCCACTTGACAGTATTCGTGTCTTATTGCATATGTCCTAAACACATTAAACAGCCCAGCCACTTGACAGTATTCATGTCTTATTGCATATGTCCTAAACACGTTAAACAGCCCAGCCACTTGACAGTATTCGTGTCTTATTGCATATGTCCTAAACACGTTAAACAGCCGAGCCACTTGACAGTATTCGTGTCTTATTGCATATGTCCTAAACACATTAAACAGCCCAGCCACTTGACAGTATTCGTGTCTTATTGCATATGTCCTAAACCCATTAAACAGCCCAGCCACCTGACAGTATTCGTGTCTTTTTTCATATGTCCTAAACTCATTAAACAGCCCAGCAACTTGACAGTATTCGTGTCTTATTGCATGTGTCCTAAACACATTAAGCAGCCCAACCACTTGACAGTATTCGGGTCTTATTGCATATGTCCTAAACACATTAAACAGCCCAGCCACTTGACAGTATTCGTGTCTTATTGCATATGTCCTAAACACATTAAACAGCCCAACCACTTGACAGTATTCGTGTCTTATTGCATATGTCCTAAACACATTAAACAGCCCAGCCACTTGACAGTATTCGTGTCTTATTGCATATGTCCTAAACACATTAAACAGTCCAGCCACTTGACAGTATTCGTGTCTTATTGCATATGTCCTAAACACATTAAACAGCCCAGCCACTTGACAGTATTCGTGTCTTATTGCATATGTCCTAAACACATTAAACAGTCCAGCCACTTGACAGTATTCGTGTCTTATTGCATATGTCCTAAACACATTAAACAGCCCAGCCACTTGACAGTGTTCGTGTCTTATTGCATATGTCCTAAACACATTAAACAGCCCAGCCACTTGACAGTATTCGTGTCTTATTGCATATCCTAAACACATTAAACAGCCCAACCACTTGACAGTATTCGTGTTTTATTGCATATGTCCTAAACACATTAAACAGCCCAGCCACTTGACAGTATTCGTGTCTTATTGCATATGTCCTAAACACATTAAACAGCCCAACCACTTGACAGTATTCCTGTCTTATTTCATGTGTCATAAACACATTAAACAGTCCAGCCATTTGACAGTATTCGTGTCTTATTGCATATGTCCTAAACACATTAAACAGCCCAGTCACTTGACATTATTCGTGTCTTATTGCATATGTCCTAAACACATTAAACAGCCCAGCCACTTGACAGTATTCGTGTCTTATTGCATATGTCCTAAACACATTAAACAGCCCAGCCACATGACAGTATTCGTGTCTTATTGCATATGTCCTAAACACATTAAACAGCCCAACCACTTGACAGTATTCGTGTCTTATTGCATATGTCCTAAACACATTAAACAGCCCAGCCACATGACAGTATTCGTGTCTTATTGCATATGTCTTAAACACGTTAAACAGCCCAGCCACTTGACAGTATTCGTTTCTTATTGCATATGTCCTAAGCACGTTAAACAGCCCAGCCACATGACAGTATTCGTGTCTTATTGCATATGCCCTAAACACATTAAACAGCCCAGCCACTTGACAGTATTCTTGTCTTATTGCATGTGTCCTAAACACATTAAACAGCCCAGCCACTTGACAGTATTCGTGTCTTATTGCATATGTCTTAAACACATTAAACAGCCTATCCACTTGACAGTATTCGTGTCTTATTTCATATGTCCTAAACACATTAAACAGCCCAGCCTCTTGTCAGTATTCGTGTCTTTATTCATATGTCCTAAACACATTAAACAGCCCAGCCACTTGACAGTATTCGTGTCTTATTGCATATGTCCTAAACACATTAAACAGCCGAGCCACTTGACAGTATTCGTGTCTTATTGCATATGTCCTAAACACATTAAACAGCCCAGCCACTTGACAGTATTCGTGTCTTATTGCATATGTCCTAAACACGTTAAACAGCCCAGCCACTTGACAGTATTCGTGTCTTATTGCATATGTCCTAAACACATTAAACAGCCCAGCCACTTGACAGTATTCGTGTCTTATTGCATATGTCCTAAACACGTTAAACAGCCCAGCCACTTGACAGTATTCGTGTCTTATTGCATATGTCCTAAACACATTAAACAGCCCAGCCACTTGACAGTATTCGTGTCTTATTGCATATGTCCTAAACACATTAAACAGCCCAGCCACTTGACAGTATTCTTGTCTTTTTTCATATGTCCTAAACACATTAAACAGCCCAACCACGTGACAGTATTCCTGCCTGAATTTAATAATTCGTCTCTGGCATTGTAAATATTTACTCCTAATGAATTGTTCAATGTTTAAGCAGGATGGTGAAAGACTTGGGGTTTGAACGTGAACATGTTGTAAGGTCTGCAAACGTGTTTCCTGCATATAGATTTTATTGTGGACTTGTTATACTCTTAAACCAGCTGGTTCTTTATTTGGCAATATCAGTATAAAACGGTCCCACAGCATGTGTAACCTGTTGTTGGTAGTTCCTATGCATCTCTGTTAGAAATATCCAAAATGTCTGATATCTCTTGGACAGAAAAGTACACATTACACACACATAGTTCTAAAGAATCGATTAGTTGTTTCGAAAGAGATGTCATTTACCTGCCTTCTTCTACAACATCTTTTGAAAGTCTCTCTAACATCACTGAAACGTTTCATTTAATTATTGATGGAATGTGTAGCGAGTGCTTTATTTCCCTAAACTTCATCCATTCCAGCTTTCGTTTGTGTGAAGGATTTTCCAAATTTGCATAATTAGTATAGTAACTCTAAAAATTTACTCATCTACCAGTTTGCTTAAACGCTAACATAGACGACGTAGAAAGTATTATATTACTAATCGGGAAGTTTTCATTTGTCAACAAGCAAGTCAGAATGGAGTAGGGTTGCAAAAACAGAAAACTAATTCATGGATGTGTGTTCAAAATGTGTTCATAGTGCTCAGAATGGGTAAGGATTAGGGGTTAATTCCCAAACAAAACCATTTCCTGTTTTAAAAAAAGGAAATGCAAGCACATGACAATCAATTTACCATTGTAATATAGACCACCAAGTAGTACAAACTGTTACAACAATTGATTTGATTCTTATCTTTACGAGAATGCTTTATCTTAGGCAAACGTTTCCGTCTATCTTCGAGGTCAGATTGAGCAGTGGTTCATTAGATATTTTATTATGCGATTGGTCTTTGTTATTCTGCATACGAATTTGTTTTTAAATGATCCATTCTCTTGACCGTAAGATTTGTTTGTGCAAGTCCTAGAGAAAATAGTTTCAGCAGAGTGTGAATAAAACGAAAAGAGTGTCTACTTAGAACAATATGTAACCAAATAATAAAAAACTAATTTGAATTACTACCTAAACGGTAAAATAATTACTGGCTGCACTACGTAACATAAAACGTTTAGTAATACAAAGCCCAAACCATCCACCCACCAACCTCCACCCACCAACCTCCAAACAACACCCGACCCCACTGATCAGGATACATCCAGTCAAAATGAATGGGACACATTTTAAAAAAATGATAATTACTTTGAGGTGATTGAACAAAAACACGTTGATCTATTTAACCATATATGTCAACGTATACTGGAGTTCTTTGAACATTCTGAAAACTTTAATTGATTTTCATGTTTGTTTATCAGATTTAGATGACACGTGTGTTCCTAAAACAATTACTTGAAATATATCCCTACCCCCTCCCCCATTACGTCCTGAGGAATATATAATAGATCGAATACTCCTCATGTATGTCGTAAGGGGCACTGGGAAGATTCCTGTGCTGACGTTCCAGTTGAGAAGGTCTGTACGATACATTATAACACGCGGCACTACAGCGCCATAACCATGCTGATTAGACGCTATACAATACAAAATACGTTTCAAAATGTCTCTAATTGGGAGAGCTTCGTGTAGAATAACTGTACCGTTTATCACATGCACTCGATAACTTAGACCTATATAACCCTAGCCTCAGTAATGGAACCATCCAGATATTCAAAAATGAAATGAGTGGCATTTATGGTTTTATGGCGAAATATAATCCATGGCCTCCTTTCTCCGCTGTGACCTGAACACTATCGATGTAAGGGTGGAGTTTTTCTCAAGTGTTTTATCTCGGTTTATTACCCTTCTTCTGTCTTCTTATCAGACCTAAGTCAGTAAGGACATGTTTTAGCTCATACTCTGCTCAAACTGAGAGAGAGAGAGAGAGAGAGAGAGAGAGAGAGAGAGAGAGAGAGAGAGAGAGAGAGAGAATACATCTGCGTTTTATTTGTCAAGAAGGAGACCGCCCACATAAAAATTCTAACAAAAGGAAGCTCTATCCAATATGTTACACGGATGATTATGGCAACTGTCAAATATTAACAATAAAAAGCTCTAATAAAAGCAAGAGTTTCAAGTGGATTCTTCTTATTCAGGTGAATTTTGGTCTCTCAAAAAATAAGCAATATGGCCAACCCAAGACTCCAAGGTCTAACTTGAGTTTTCACTTCGGCTCCACTTCCCTTCCAACAAAAATAGCTATATTCGCAAAATGCATAAATTTAAAGTGATATTGGCAGATGTATGCTTTATGCTTACAAGGATGCAGAAACGTTATTAATGAGATACGCTGAAATTCTCGAAGACAGCCATTAATACCTTGATCAACACACTGGGCAATTTCCTAAATTTGCTGCACAATCCACGTGTCATTGGTTTCATGTTTTGGCCTGAATATGACAATGACATTAAAAAAGGTACCAATATGTATTAGTGTGATGCACCAATCTATCCATCCATCTCCGTCCATAAATCCATCCATCCATCCATTCATTCATCCATCCATTCATTCATCTATCCATCCATCCATCCATCCATCCATCCGTATACATACGTACATACATACACACATACATACATACATACATACATACATACATACATACATACATACATACATACATACATACATACATACATACTTCCATGGGTAATTAAAATATGATATCGATAAGAACGGCCGAACTGACCAACATTGTTAGTGCATTATCCATCATTCTATACTGACACGATACTATCGTATCTCTGATATTCCAAAGGCAAGGGAGTTTTCTTTATCTGATCAACTCGTCTTCCTTTAAAGAATGGGACTTCATACTGAATATAGAGAACAGAAAACAAAATAGTCCGACTTTGCATACACTTTCTCCCTTTGACATATTTAAGACAGCTACTCACAAGATCGCTTTAGTCAACATTTTTTGGACCAATTTCCGATTGTTCTGACAATTGTTATCAACATGAGGAAAAAAGTTTGATTTATGGGGAGGGGGGTTGTTGAACACAGTTATGCTTTGAAGTATTAATAAAACTGAATAAAGAAATCTTTTGTGAATATGTGTGAAAATGTTTCTGTAAATTGTATTGCTTATTTTGTGAGTATGACTCCACTTTCCAGGGCATCAAAACCCAAGGGCTACCGCAGAAAAAAAATTCCGAGTGCGGGGGCGGGGGTTCAAGCATGTAGTGGTCAGCTATTAAGCTTTACGGATGCTAGCCAAAAAAAATGATTACAGATGAAACCCACGGTGGGTGTTTGACACTTGCCCCCCCCCCCCCCACCACCACCACCACCACCACCACACCCCCATGCACATATGTGAGGGCCCATGTTAAAGGTTTTACACGGCAGCCATGTTGGGTGGAATAAGAAATCCGGGATGCCACTGACAAGTTTTCTCACATACCCACGTTGGCTTAGTCATGACTCGGGCATAATTTAACAGTGGTGAGATGTCGACAATCTGAAAAGGCTAGCACCTTCATTGTCTTCAAATGACCTTACGCAAATTGCATGTCATCGTGTATATATTAATCGTCAAAGATATATATTAATCTGCTATATATTCTGCTAATTCTTCCCACAAGGGAGAAGTCATCAAATTTACTGTAGAGGGAGAACTCAGTAATGTTGGTGACGACATGGCGTCGATCCCAAAATAAAAATTAATATCACTGAATCTGGCATACTGACCAGAGAACTTGAAAATAAGTTGCATATGATGTTTGCTGTCAGTGAACACATTGTTGCTACCTCACATATCAGTCTATCAGAAATACAAAGATCAAAATTTATTTTATGTCCTTCAGTTAGAAAAGTAATTTTTTGTAGAAGAAAATAAAATCATCTAAAGAAATTTTTATCACCTTCGTCAGTTTTGTTATGTGATCCTTTTTAAGCTTTGAAGTTTAAATACGAAGTATTTACCAGAAGTCATATATCACTATATTCCTATTTTCAATAACGGTAAAAATATATTTATTCTAATTCAATGTCAGATCATAGTTGCTTTTATCGGCAGTTCTCTGGCTACCTAGATCAAGGCCGTACAGATAAGAAGGTATAATTAGTTTTACAGTATAACTTTATGGGCGACAACGTGTAAATGTATTTTCGCTCTCTATGGACCCCACATGTGATCACCTTTTTATGGAAGGTGCGTGTCTTTATTTGATTGGACTATTCTGTCGCACAAATTATTACACAAGTATACCAGCACACAAGAATATATATATATATATATATATATATATATATATATATATATATATATATATATATATATATATATATATATATATATATAGATAGATAGATAGATAGATAGATAGATAGATAGATAGATATATGGAGAGAAATTGAGGGGCAAGAGAGGCGAATAAAAAAATAAACTAAATTGCATTATTCAAAGCTAACATATTCGTATCGTGAGATCGTTATCGGTTACGGCACATAATACAGGTTATTCTCTCCTTCTCTCATAGTATTGATACACGGTAACAAATGGAAAGAACGTGAAGCGTAGAGAACATGCACCATTACAAATCTGTTGAATTTTGGAATTATCGACGTTGCACCTAAACGTTCATTTCATTTAATTATTATATTATATTATATTATATTATATTATATTATATTATATTATATTATATTATATTATATTATATTATATTATATTATATTATATTATATTATATTATATTATATTATATTATATTATATTATATTATATCATATCATATCATATCATATCATATCATATCATATCATATCATATCATACCATATCATACCATACCATACCATACCATACCATACCATACCATACCATACCATACCATACCATACCATACCATACCATACCATATCATATCATATCATATCATATCATATCATATCATATCATATCATATCATATCATATCATATCATATCATATCATATCATATCATATCATATCATATCATATCATATCATATCATATCATATTACATTACATTACAGCACAGCACAGCACAGCACAGCATAGCATAGCATAGCTCATATCATGTCATGTCATGTCATGTCATGTCATGTCATGTCATGTCATATCATATCATATCATATCATATCATATCATATCATATCATATCATATCATATCATATCACATCATATCATATCACATCACATCACATTATATATATATATATATATATATATTTATATATATATAAACATTCATAAATAATAATAATAATTATTATTATTATCATTATTATTATTATTATTATTATTATTATTATTATTATTATTATTATTATTATTAATGGGGATTTTGTATACCTTGTATAGCGCCTAATCTTTAGAAGCTTCAAGCGCTAAACATCTATATTGATACGACTACAAACAGAAAAACACAACATGAAATTCGAAAACATAAAAATGCTGAAAATATTTAAGGTAGAATACCTTACTAGGTCTTTACGTTTGCTCGTGCAGTCGATAAAGGTGAGCTTTAAGAGCACACTTGAATTGTGTCTTTGTGTCTAATGTCAACTGGCAATTCATTCCACGTTGCTGGACCAGGGTGTGCAAAAGACCTTTGTCCATATGACTTCGTGTTTATAGTGGGAATAATGAGTATACGATTGTCAGAATAGGAGCGTAAGTATCTTGCTGGCGTATACACATGGATGACGCCATGGGGTATGTTGGAATGGAATCCGTCAGTAAAACGTAGCACAGAGAACACATTTTGGGTTCGATTCTGAATCGAATGGATAGCCAGTGTAAGGTACAGAGCAGTGTGGAGGTGTGTTCTGATCGTGGTATTCTAAATGATCCGAGCATCTGTGCTTTGAACTTTTTAAAGTTTCTGGAGTAGATTATGTGACAAACGAATACAATAGTCCAGTCTTGAAAGTACCAATGAACACACATGTGTTTTAGTGTCATCAACTGAAAAATATTTGCGAATGTAACTGATGCGTCTCGGTTTAAGATATGAAGTCTTGCATATGTTTATGACATGTTGATTCAATGTGAGAGTACTGTCTAGAGCAACACCTAGGTTTCGTCCTGACTGTGAGAATTTAATGTTGGTGTTCCTGATATTTATTGTCTGAGGTAAAGGATGTGAATGAGAAAGTCTTTGGGTTGTGATCATAATGGCTTCAGTTTTATCATCATTCATCTGCAGCTTGTTACATGTCATCCAAAAATTCACATGAGAAATGCACCTCTCTACTCCATGGATGGTAGCATCAATTTCATTTGGGTGGTTAGACTTGTATATTTTGGTGTCATCAGCGTACAATTGGCGAGACACAGGGTGATGATCTATGAAACTTGAGAGCGGCAGAGGATAGAATGAAGAGAAGAGGTCCACGAACAGATCACCGTGGAACACCACAATATAGATCAACTGGGCTTGAATGTATTCCATTTGTAGAAACAATTTGTGTCATGTTGACTAAGTAGGACTTATAGATAGATGTTACCATTCATTAGCTAAATTTTGTTTATGTATGACTGGTTCCCAATATTTATTTCAGAAGCTCTGGTACTTTTAAAGACTAAAGTCAAACCAGTTTAATCTCATGGGCCGACGCGAAGTTGTATTCTTCTTTAGAAATTGTCAAGCTTTGGTGTCTTCGTCTTGGCAAAATGGCGAATTCAGAAATATTTAACATGGATAGAATTTACACTGTGTCTTGGCAATATAGGAAACAAATAAATCAGGAAATGAGTCATAATCAACATGAATATATTTTAATTGTAGCAATTAACTTTTGGTATATAGAGAGAAAATTAATAATGTCAAATTTTCCTGGAACGGAGCTGTTTCCTAAAAATATCATTTTTTGAGCTTCGTGTGATGACATACTTCCGAGCGTAAGGATTAGTCACATTGGAACGGTGGCTCCATCTTTAGAATGGTACACATACAACAAAATAGTTCATATCAAATGAACAAAAAATACATTAAAGAAAGTCAAACTCAAATGTGTCTGGCCAAACTGTCTATAAGAAAGAGTTCTTCCTTCCGATTATTGCAGCAGCTAAATATAGCTAGTTGTCTTACGTTTCTGCGGATTTGGCTGAATATAGTTGTCAACAATTAGGCTCCGATATTGTACTATCATTACGGACAAAACACTACATTATGCACATTACGTTAGGTGAATTTCATCTGTACTTTAGAGGTAGCTAGATTACAGGAGTGAAAGAGGATTTGGGAAGGAGCGAAATAATTATGGCTGACGACATTTCTAATTTACAGTATAGAAAACGAGTTTTCAACATATTGTCTTACATAAAGTAAGGTTGATAGTGATGTTTAGTACAAATGATAGTGACCTGCGTAAAGTTATCTGACAATTTTCCATGACGCATTTTTTATACTAATGAAAACAATTACTAAATTCAAATACATATATAAGGATCTCAAGTAGGTCACAAAAAGGAGACGATTCTGCTTTTTCTATGTGTATTTACTACTGAAAACAATGAAAAACACAATGGCTGAATTAACATATAAAATGTAGGACTATGGTCACCAAGCTATTTTTGTTTTCATTTTCTATACGTTTCTGACTATTTTACATTGTGTGACCTCTACCCTATTAAACTATTAAAGGCATAACAAATATGTTAGGTAATGACGATGGTCGAATGGTCAATTCATATTTCTCCCATATATTTCTTAGTGGAGGATGACGAGTGACCTTATTAAACTTTTAACCCGGAAGTCATTTAAAAACTAGTAAGAGTTGCAACAGAAATGAGTGGTGTGCGATTCAAACTATACAGTATGCAACAAATGGAAAACGGGCACTTAAATCCACCACAGACCATAAGATTAAAGTCGCTGAAACGTGGTCAAAGCCAAATCAGAAACTAAACACCAGTTATGGGTGGGTGGTGGTATACACTTTACAATTCCGCAAGATCTTATGAAACGTTATTTACTTTCCGACCTTATTTGTATTTAGCACCTGTAATTTAACCGAATATTTGTTTTAGTCTAGTAGAATTGGCCTATACATGCAACATATGCACCTGTAATTTAACTTGATATATGTTTTAGTCTAGTAGAATTGGCCTATACATGCAACATATGCACATGTAATTTAACTTGATATTTGTTTTAGTCAAGTAGAATTGGCCTATACATGTAACATATGCACCTGTAATTTAACTTGATATTTATTTTAGTCTAGTAGATTTGGCCTATACATGCATCATATGCACATGTAAATGCATGACGAAGAAATTAATTACGTACTATCAAGTTCCCAAGAAATGTGTAAACATTTAGAACACGTTGAAAAAAATCAAAACTTTTTGACATATTTACTATTATCAAAAGTCCCTGAAATCAGAAGATTTTTTTTAATTGTTCTCATGGCATGACTGTGTTTGCCTACTATTGAATAGTATAACTAATATCTTTGCATTCGATAAACATATTTTGCAGATATTTTGCCACTACTGTGTGATGCGAGATATTTTGCCAGTATTGTGTGATGCGAGATATTTTGCCAGTATTGTATGATGCGAAATATTTTGCCAGTATTGTATGATGCGAGATATTTTGCCACTACTGTGTGATGCGAGATATTTTGCCACTATTGTATGATGCGAGATATTTTGCCATTATTGTGTGATGCGAGATATTTTGCCAGTATTGTATGATGCGAGATATTTTGCCAGTATTGTGTGATGCGAGATATTTTGCCACTACTGTGTGATGCGAGATATTTTGCCAGTATTGTATAATGCGTGATATTTTGCCAGTATTGTGTGATGCGAGGTATTTTGCCACTACTGTGTGATGCGAGATATTTTGCCAGTATTGTGTGATGCGAGATATTTTGCCAGTATTGTGGGATGCGAGGTATTTTGCCAGTATTGTATGATGCGAGATATTTTGCCAGTATTGTATGATGCGAGATATTTTGCCAGTATTGTATGATGCGAGATATTTTGCCAGTATTGTGTGATGCGAGATATTTTGCCACTACTGTGTGATGCGAGATATTTTGCCAGTATTGTATGATGCGAGATATTTTACCAGTATTGTGGGATGCGAGGTATTTTGCCACTACTGTGTGATGCGAGATATTTTGCCAGTATTGTATGATGCGAGATATTTTGCCAGTATTGTATGATGCGAGATATTTTGCCAGTATTGTATGATGCGAGATATTTTGCCAGTATTGTGTGATGCGAGGTATGTTGCCACTGCTGTGTGATTCCTAGATCCTATATATCAGACTCGAAAAATTGCAATATGTGCTCCGATCGAGGCCCTGTTGACAGTGCACGTAATTCGTCCCATTTAGAGTTTCAGTGTTCAGACACATTGATTTTGTCCCTTGATGTCCTGACCCTATATATAACCGAGTTCTTTCTTTTATGTCATGGCGAAATTATAAATAACTAATAACTAGACTGTAGAACTATCGGTACTAGTTCGTCTCCGTAGTGAACCGATGGAAACACCATTATATTAAATATTCACCACCTTTGAATTTTGTATGCCCATTATCAGACCTATATTTCTCAGTATAGTCCCGTTCCTAATGTAAGGTTTGGGGAATACCATATGAATCACGGCAGCTGTATAATCTTCACGTGATCATAATGCGTGTTGTCAATTCACCGCCAAAAGAATCAGGTGTTAGTTACAGTAATGAATGTTCGAGCATCAGGTGTGAAACCTGATCAAAGAAACATTGTCTTTATTTTTTACAGTTAGAAACAGGACAAAATTCTCTGAAGATTCCTTATACCAAATTATTAGTTTTCATTATCAGCTAATCGCTGCCTCCAGTAGGGTATGTACTCTATTTTATGTTTACCATCTTAACACTGGTTCCCATTTATCCGCATTATTAGTATCGTGAATGCTGTACTGTATCACGGTACGGATATGTTAACATTGCGATAAGACCAATATACCTAATAGATTTAGCCAATAATATAGCAGCCGAACATGACTGATAGATAGACAGACAAACAGATAGATAGATAGATGGATAGATAGATAGATAGATAGATAGATAGATAGATAGATAGATAGATAGATAGATAGATAGATAGATAGACAGACAGACAGACAGACAGACAGACAGACAGATAGATAGATTGATAGATAGATAGATAGATAGATACATAGAATATACATATATATATATATATATATATATATATATATATATATATATATATATATATATATATATATATATATATATAGATGTATAGATATATATAGATGTATAGATATATACATAAACAGCAATAACAAGTAAAGTAGGGAGTTACACCTGGGGATGAAAATTGTGACATTGAGTCGTAATTGTCACGGAAATGTATGTAAGGATAAGATAGACGATTAATCATATTCCTATTTTTATCACCGTTCTTTTTTATGTTCATTGTGCAGACGTATGTTATGCTTAGATTTTATTTGAGAGGATTTATTTATTCAAATTATTTTTATGATTTAGAATGACTGTTTGAAAATATCACTCTTTTGAGAATATTGTTAATTTATTCAAAGACACTTTGAACAATGTCATTGTGATATATCAAGACCGTCGACACTTCAGCACATTCAATGTTATTTGTACATTAAAGCATTCAGGACCTGGACTTAATTTGGAGCACTCAGTTTGTTTGCACTTGTGATACAACTGTTTGGGATTTGTTTGGATTTAATTTAAAATACTGCAATTTCGGCTTAAATTTTAATTTTATTACTTACAATAAATTTGTTGCTAAGATTTTCAAAGCTAGTAGATTTTACTAATTTCTGTGGTTTAGTTTAAGACCACAAAAGAGAGAATGAATGTAGGTCGGAATGTAGATTGATTCGCATTAGAGCTGCCAATTATGAAGTAAAAAGCTGAATAAAAAGACATGGCTCTGCTTATTGATATCATGGATTCGATGTCTTTTAATTCTACTCTGCAACGTACATATACCACGAGTATCTTCATTAGGTCTCTTAGCTGGTGGTTATATTTTAATTGTGTGTGTGTGTGTGTGTGTGTGTGTGTGTGTGTGTGTGTGTGTGTGTGTGTGTGTTACGGAGCGCATGATTAGGACCATATTTTATGTTGTATGGTGTATCACCGATTTCCCCCCCCCCCCCGAAAATAAAGAAACATAAAGAAATATATACATTCTACTGTACTTATTTTAGTTTTATTTTCTTTCTTGAATAGGTGTTGTTTCGTTTGCACACATACACACATTCACATGTATATTTGTTAAGTTATATACTATATATATATATATATATATATATATATATATATATATATATATATATATATATATATATATATATCACAACCTAATTTCCAGATTAATTGACATTTTCAGTGATGTTAAATATGCAAATCTTTCTAAAACAAAATCTAATCACATTCTGCAGATGTATTATACTGCATACCTATCTAGACATACACGTGCTACTGATGTATTTAATTCTTAGTGATGCGGAATCATTCGCTAGTTCACTATCCGTATATACAATATACAGGGTCAATTCGGACAGAACACTAAGTGATACACTGCAGGTATTACAGTCATCCTCTAACTGGCTGAACATCAAGTGTTGGCTATCTTAATAACCGGCATTACGTCTCGTGGTTAGTGTATATCTCTTTGTACAGTGAGACACAGTATCAGGTCTGGTACTATATTATATTCTCGTTTGCCTTTGAAAAGCCAGACTACATCGGTACACAGTCAAACATCGAATGAAAAATGAGACGGGTTCCCTTTAACAGGTAAACATCTTTTTAACATCAATGATGGAGCACTTCTGATCGTACAACTTTGTTGTATACCAGCAGGGAGCGGACGGTATCTTTAAAACCTCAAAAGCGTAAAGACTTCTTTGGATCCAGTGGGCTTGACTATATTGTTTACATGTAACATTAACAAACTGGACAGGTTCCTTGAACTCCAAGGTTCCCACACAGTTGCCCTTCATCTGTGCTTGGTCAAAGAAACAGAAACATATACCACACGGTGGAATTTTAACTTTCCTTCCGTTTGTTTTCTTACTCGGTAAAACTGAACATGCATCACTTCAATTACATGTAGTAATATTTACAAATTAGTTACTTTTCTCACTGGCAGAAAACAAATTTAACTATAGACACTCATAAATAGAAATTCCACAATTCTTTTGCGAATAAAGCGTAGCCTTGACATAGCTATTTTACCCATGGGCGTCCACACATAAGAGCAGGGAGGGGGGAACGTGGGGAGGAACTTGACCCACCCAACCCCAGACTTTACCTCTTTATATGTTTTGCCCAACATCCGCAAAACATAATAACTGACCAAACATGTTTGTCACCCAATGCCACCCGAAAACAACTCAGTGGGCGCTACCGATTTCGTCGCTCAGTATATTTGTCTGTCTAAGGAACCTTGGGAATAATGAAGTACTATTCCAAACAAAGGAACATTCGGCCAATACAATATCATTTTTTAAAAATATTATTTTATTCCCTGTGTTTGCATCTGCACAAAACAGAATTCAGCATATGTTATCGTCTTACATCTTCGATTTTTCAACAGGACTCGAACATGAATCTTATAAAATATTTCGTTACTAGGAAATTTGGAATTTAATTCATGGATTATTTTTGGATTTTGTATTTATTTGATTATAAAACTGTAAGTTCTTTTTCCATATTTACACTCATTTTCTAGAGAATTATATTAGTTATTAAATCTTACAAAGCATGTCGTTTTCACATTTTCTTTGTTACATTTTATTAGAGCCAAAACATGTAGCAATATATATATATATATATATATATATATATATATATATATATATATATATATATATATATATATATATATATATATATATATATATATATATATATATATATATATGTGTGTGTGTGTATGTGTATGTGTGTGTGTGTACTCGTGCGTGTGTGCGTGCGTTCGTGTGTGCGTGTGTGTTTGTTGTGTATGAACAAATTGTTAGAGAGAAAACATTGGCTTTCGTTTAATATTACTTATTTTCTGAACCCTTAATACTCGAAAGGTGTGAGGAAATAATACAATGAGAGTAAACCTTAAGCGTGACATATTTTGCTGAATAAGGATAACTACTTTATTTTATGTTTCGATGAGCGCAAACATGGTATTCTTGGAATAATCCATTAAATGTGTCACTTCAATATTGCAATGCTCCAGTGTATACTATCAAAAAAGATATTTCCAAAATAAGTTTCTTCGATGTTCCTAAGTTGTATGCATAATTATATAACATTCTCGTTTAATCTTCCAAAAGCAGACAGTGCGAATCATTAATAAATGTGAGTATTTAATTCAAAATGTTAATTCCTTCATAGTTTATGGGATCATATCAAAATGTTCCTGAAATAAAAGAAATGTTGTCAAGATTATAACTATATTAACAAATACTTTCTTGTTTGTACTGTATTCATGTAATTGTAATACTTTCTTGTTTGTACTGTATTCATGTAATTGTAATACCTTTTTGTTTGTACTGTATTCATGTAATTGTAATACCTTCTCGTTTGTACTGTATTCATGTAATTGTAATACCTTCTTGTTGGTACTGTATTCATTTAATTGTAATACCTTTTTGTTTGCACTGTATTCATGTAATTGTAATACCTTTTTGTTTGCACTTTATTCATGTAATTGTAATACCATCTTCTTTGTTCTGTTTTCATGTAATTGTAATACCTTCTTGTTTGCACTGTATTCATGTAATTGTAATACCTTCTTGTTCGTACTGTATTCATGTAATTGCAATAACTTCTTGTTTGCACTGTATTCATGTAATTGTAATACCTTCTAGTTTATACTGTATTCATGTAATTGTAATAACTTCTAGTTTGTACTGTGCTCATATAATTGTAATACCTTCATGTTTGTACTTTATTCATGTAAGTGTAATCAATTCTTGTTTGTACTGTATTTATGTAATTGTAATACCTTCTTGTTGGTACTGTATTCATGTAATTGTAATACCTTTTTGTTTGTACTGTATTCATGTATTTGTAATACCTTCCCGTTTGTACTGCATTCATGTAATTGTAAAACCTTTTTGTTTGTACTTTATTCATGTAATTGTAATACCTTCTTGTTTGCACTGTATTCATGTAATTGTAATACCTTCTTGTTTGCACTGTATTCATGTAATTGTAATACCTTCTTGTTTGTACTGTATTCATGTAATTGTAATACTTTCTTGTTTGCACTGTATTCATGTAATTGTAATACCTTCTTGTTTGCAAAGTATTCATGTAATTGTAATACCTTCTTGCTTGCACTGTATTCATGTAATTGTAATACCTTCTTGTTTGTACTGTATTCATGTAATTGTAATACTTTCTTGTTTGCACTGTATTCTTGTAATTGTAATACCTTCTTGTTTGCACAGTATTCATGTAATTGTAATACCTTCTTGCTTGCACTGTATTCATGTAATTGTAATACCTTCTTGTTCGTACTGCATTCATGTAATTGTACTCCCTTTTTGTTTGTACTGTATTCATGCAATTATAATACCATCTAGTTGGTACTGTATTCATGTAACTGTAATACCTTCTTGTTTGATCTGTATTCATGTAATTGTAATACCTTCTTGTTCGTACTGTATTCATGTAATTGTAATACCTTCTTGTTTGCACTGTATTCATGTAATTGTATTGCCTTCTTATTTGCACTGTATTTATGTAATTGTACTACCTTCTTGTTTGTACTGTATTAATGTAATTGTAGTAACTTCTAGTTTGTACTGTGTTCATGTAATTGTAATACCTTCTTGTTTGTTCTTTATTCATGTAAGTGTAATCAATTCTTGTTTGTACTGTATTGATGTAATTGTAACACCTTCTTGTTTGTAATATTCATGTAATTGTAATTTTTTCTTGTTTGTACTGTATTCATGTAATTGTAATACATTTTTGCTGTTACTGTATTCATGTAATTGTAATACCTTCCTGTTTATACTGTATTCATGTAATTGTAATACCTTTATGTTTGTACTTTATTCATGTAATTCTAATACATTCTTGTTTGTACTGCATTCATGTAATTGTACTCCCTTCTTGTTTGTACTGTATTCATGTAATTGTAATATCTTCTTGTTTGCACTGTATTCATGCAATTGTAATACCTTCTCGTTTGCACTGTATTCATGTAATGTAATACCTTTTTGTTTGTATTTTATTAATGTAATTGTAATACTTGTTTGTACTGTATTCATGTAATTGGAATATCTTCTTGTTTGTAATATTCATGTAATTGTAATTATTTTTTGTTTGTATTGTATTCATGTAATTGTAATACCTTCTTGTTGGTACTGTATTCATGTAATTGTAATACTTTCTTGTTTGCACTGTATTCATGTAATTGTAATACCTTCTAGTTTGTGTTTGTACTGTATTCATGTAATTGTAATACCGTCTTGTTGGTACTGTATTAATGTAATTGTAATACCTTCTTGTTTGTACTGTATTCATGTAATTGTAATACCTTCTTGTTTATACTGTATTCATGTAATTGTACTACCTTCTCGTTTGTACTGTATTCATGTAATTGTAATATATTCTTGTTTATACTGTTTTCATGTAATTGTAATACCTTCTCGTTTGTACTGTATTCATGTAATTGTAATATTCTACTTTTACACCCATGAGTAACGTAAATATATTGCCCAAACTGGTAATATTTCAAAAAGAATTGCCCGAGTTCATTTTTTATGAAAAGAAAATCTCAAAACTGGACTATAAGGAGATGGTAAACATTTTTATTTCAATGGAAAACAATGGTACATATAACATTTTATTTTAATAAATAAAGTATAGTTAGATAATTTTATTTCCCGAAAACAAATGGAAAATTTAACAGTGAATTCTAGTCAAGAGTTAATCGAAATACACGGAACTAATGGCGGCTGTTCTTAAGGAAGTGAAAAAACTAGAGAAATTCTTGAAGATAAAAGGGATAGAGACAAGCGAATGATCATTCCTTGAATGCTCATATAGAGAAGGTACATAAGAACTAGATATGTCAGAAATATCAAGTGAATCGGTACCAGGGATAACAGCAGTGATGAAAGCACTAAATGTACATAATTCAGATTAGATATAACAAATGTATTCCCTCAACCAAAGCGGATACAAAGGTTAGATTTTATGTCCAGGTCATAAGACTTGATTTGGTCTGTACCCAATTTATAAAGGAGGAACTTGACTGTGAAATTCAAGATACATTGGTATTATTCTTTACATTCCTAATTTACATTATATTGGTATCACCCGTAAAAGCTGTCCGTGATGCCATACCAATTTTTGAGTGTCTCATACTCTTGTCTTCAAACAAACAGAAAAATCACGATGGATGCAGTGACGACAATGATAATAATGTAGGTGAACCCTAATTCTGTTAAAATCGATAATGTGAAAGAAGACAACGACGATGAAGAAGCAAATGGTGATAATATTGGCGTTGTTGCCGCTGACAATCGTAATATTGAAAAGGAAATCAAGAATTAAAATTGATGATAATATCGATACAGTTTTGTAAGACGAAATTAAATGGAAGAAAGGAAATGTATAAATGCAAGTCACAGTTTTTAATATTGTACATGTATAACACGTCAGCTAAAAGCTTGAACTCTTGCAAGTTAAGTTTTTCCATCTTTTTAAGAAGGACGCAGTGTTACATAAAGTCATAAATTTTACTTTTAGAGTGTTTCTATCTTTATTTTTATGACACGAGTAAATCAAGCGTCAAGTACTTTCTAAGCAAACAGTATTTAGAACAAGCGGACTTAAAGAAGAAGGTTTAGGTATTTAGATTCATAAGATGTTTCAACAAAACACACACTACAGGTTTCGTCTTGAAACATTTTCACTGATGTTAAATTTTCAGGTGTTAATAAAGAAACCTGGAATGGCCGAGTCCAAAACTAGGAATCAAGAAGGAAATGGAGGAATTTCCAAGGTAATTAGGAAGGTGATGTTTAATTTTCAGAAAGGAAAAACTGACTTGATTTAAAAGGTATTAGTTTGTTTCAAATATTCTTGTCTTTGTTTAAAATTTCGTTTTCTTTTATTTTAAATTTATAATTCGCTTAAATATTTCAACACGCATAGCTCTTTAGCTGTTCTAACTAAGACAGCTGTTTCAAAAACATACTCCATCCACTGATTTGAGTTTAACAAAAGACCAATGCTATCGGTATCGAAAGAAACTTTATATTTGTTTGCAGTTTTGGACGGTAAAAGTGTTCGATCGAGGATAAATGTGTTAGAGAATAACATTTGAGAGAATAAAGTGTTAATTTGCTAATTTCAATGACGTAAAGTTGCACTACAATGCATAACAAAAGCACCAGATTTACGTATTACACTTAATAATGATAAACGGAGCTTAGTACGGTATGAAAAAAGAATACATTAAGTAATTGATGTAGGTAAATAACCAATGTAAATCTACGATACACCTTGTTGATCTAGTAAACTTTATATGATCAATTTACATTAACATAGATACAGGCTGCTTAAAAAAAAAAGTTCGATTAGAAGCAATACATATTGATTCAGTACCTGAAATAACTATCGCAAAATTCGTTCTTTCGATGTCAGCGAATACACGTTGTAAAATGTTCATAAATTGAATGTTTAAATGGTCGTCCTGTTCGTTATTGATAACACATGAATACATACATTTGTCATGTACAAATTCTTTTAATATATTTCGTTTTAATGGCCGAACATATATGTATGCATTGTAATAAACATAACAATGTACAGTATTTAAGATCCTTCGTCATAACATTATTAGATTCGTAAAACAGACCGTCCTTAATTACTTCACATGAATAAGGATTTTCTGGTCTATAAGTATTCAGTAATTTGAGATAGAAAAAATTACATTGTTTTAGGTCTTTAGATTGCGTTTCGAGCTGCATTGCGCAAAGTACAAATCTTCCGCTTGGAAAAGCTTGCTGATGAGTCATACAAACGTGAATGGATTTTAAAAGAAGCAACCATATATGTTAAAAATATTAGTGTTTTCTGATGCATAATTATCATGAGATTATAGAAAATAATTCGCACTATTTGTAAGTTCAACAATCTTGAAGATGCCATCCTTTCTTTCTTTACGTCCTAGAATGTAGGTAAACAATGGACCTCAAGCTACACTCATGTAGGTGTTTCTGTACTTAGAAAATATGCTTGCAACTGTATGTATGTATGTATGTATGTATGTATGTATGTATGTATGTATGTATGTATGTATGTATGTATGTATGTATGTATGTATGTATGTATGTATGTATGTATGTATGCATTTGTTTATGTATGTATCATGACATTCAGTCATCTGGTGATGTAACCTACTTCAGGCTATCAATATACGCCCATATGTGCCGTTCAGGTTAATGTGGGTACCATTACAACACAAATGAGGTAAAGCTGCGACTCAGTTGTCAACAATATAAGCTTTATATTTAGTGCATGACGTCACTTAAGCTGTATATCTAATGCATGACGTCACTTAAGCTGTATATTTAGTGCATGACTTCACTTAAGTTGAATTGCAGATATAATAAATGAGATATAAACAACTCGCTTGATTGTCAATATAATGTTATAGTGCCAAAGGTAAATATATTGGGATCTATTTAAACAGCTTTACACAAGTATGGTCAGTTTGACAAACCTTGGTTGACCACCAAATTGATAATGACTAAAACGTACATGACTAATAAGAAGAAGAAGAAGAAGAAGAAGAAGAAGAAGAAGAAGAAGAAGAAGAAGAAGAAGAAGAAGAAGAATGATAATTTTGTATAGCGCCTAATCTTTTGAAGCTCTAAGCGCTTTATAGCATCACTAATGATTTGACATCACAAAACAAAACATTCTGAAATTAGGAAACATTTTTTTAAAATCTAGAAATTTTAAAACTTTCTTGGATGGAATATTTAGTATGACGTTTACATGCGTTTTACTTTTTATTCCTAATGTTTATATTTTCTGTTGTTTTGTTTTATATCATGCTTTATTTGCATGAAAGATAACGACGTTCTTCTTACGGCGATTTGGGGCAACTGCTAGAGCCAGTACTAAAATCATAATTACGTCGTGGCAAATAAAATCAGGTGGCACCTAATCACTTAATCTAATTGTCCGGTTAAATCTATTGTGGAAAATTAAATATATATTCATTATTCGGACACCAAAAGGACTGTAGTGATAGTATTCATTTAAAGTATTATTTCATAAGCACGTCGCATGACATAAGTGTTAGATCGATTGGGACATACTTTCATAATCTACGACTGGCGGAAATGAATTCAGTTATAAAATTGCAAATTGTAAAAACTTACATGGATTTGTATATTGTGTAACTATTATAGTGATACAAATTGTACTGTTTGCTCGTCACTTACAACAAAGAACGCAGTAGTGATCTTTTTGGTAGAGTGTATCATTCCTAGTTGGAACACATTTCTGTTGAGGTTTCTTTGTCGGGCTTGGGTAGTTTACTACGAAGAGTACTTCAGCAGAGTTTTTAAAAAAAAACACATACAAACAAAACCATGATTTTAAATAAATTTTGTGTCAATGTTGAAGGAATAAAATTCACGTAACTCAGCAACACTTCTCTGCTCCGGTGAATAATGCACGTATGACCCTATGCAAAACATTTTCATGATATCACGTAATAGTGTGGACGTTTTACCATTAAGTTGATTCAATTTTCAGAACCACTTGGTCTGGACATGCAATTTATTTTAGCCACACAAAAAAAACAAATAGCTGCACTAGATTTTCTAAGGTTTCAGGGTTTGCCTATTTTGTTTTATTTACGAAATTTGTATTCCTGTGACCGATATTCCTAAGATAAGTTTTCGGAACATATATATATAAACTTATCGGGAAAAAAACCCTATCCAATAGCTTCTCTAGATTTCGGTCTAGATTACCAGTCCATTGTCATCGGCTAATGTCTTATAACATTACAGTTTTCAGAGTTGTTAAGCAGTAACGTCATCAGCTCAGCAGTGACGTCATTCACAAAACTGCAAGTTTGGAAATGCCCCAATCAAATGCGCTGATTTGTTAGCAGTGTCACGTTGACGCCGTGCATGATGGGTAAAATGTACGAAAGTTTTGTTACTTGCTCAATGACGGCAGATGGCATTTATCTGCCTTTTAACGACCACCTGAACCGGGTCAGAAATCCATTTGATCTAATAAAATATTTTGTGTCCTGCAATATTTAACACCCAAAGAGTATGATATATTTTGATAACATACTTCAAAACGATTTATCATATCTTGCTAAACAAACATATATGGGATTAATATCCAGCTTTAAGGTTATTTTCCAAAGCCTATCGGTTTACCCATAGGGGCCCCAGCACAGCTATTGTAACCAAATACAACTGTTCGTTTTATCCCGTTCTTTCAAAGATTTAAGTGTTATGTACAATTCGTGTTAAAATTTAAGTAAATTACAGGTGTGGAAGAAAGGTCTCAAGGAGTTTAAACAGACAAAGTGTACAGATAAATCCATAATGTGAGAGAATTTTACATGTGTATTTTCCATTTGACTCAAAGTTCAAAGAAATAATAATGATGGAGCTGTGAAACTTGTCTGTGGCTAAACTAGGCTTCATTAATCATTTCCAATATTTTTAGTTAAATTGAGGTTTTTCATATCCTTGTTATGGTGTGGTTTGTAATTTTCTGTTTTTGTCATAACTTGAAGCAGCTATCAAGGATTACAGTCACAATATCCCGCCAAAGAATTTCCTGTCAAAGAGATGATGTTCAATTGGGTATTAATGTCACTATTGACGTTTGTTTCTAGACTGATCTATACGTATTCCTACATACACATTCTAATGTCATACCATTTGATTTGCACGCCGCTCCACACTCAAGATCGAATACGATCTAGCTGTGTGTGTGTGTGTGTGTGTGTGTGTGTGTGTGTGTGAGAGAGAGAGAGAGAGAGAGAGAGAGAGAGAGAGAGAGAGAGAGAGAGAGAGAGAGAGAGAGAGAGAGAGAAAGAGAGAGATATGCCTTTCTACATATTCCCATCCAAATAATATCATAGTTATATGATTTGTAACTTTATAAAGAAAGAAAATATTGATCGTAAAAAGTGTTTTCCGCAATTACAACCTTTGACCAGGTAAGATTTTATCAGACATCAGGTGTCCTAGAGAGTTAAGTCCATCATTCTGTCATAATGGATTAGCCATATATAACGATCGAAATACACGGGGCTTGCATGTTTAGAGCTGCGACAAGATTTGGTAACATGATATTCTCGATAACTGATAGATCGAGTTTTGCTCGTTTCAGGTGGATTATGGAGAGAACTGGATATATGGCACTGAGGTCATTTCCATCTATAAGTTTTCAGTTTTCCTGATTTACAAGTCAGCCAAACTAATGTTGGAGTAGATTATTCTGTCAACTTTAAATGTCCTCTACCCCGTCTCGCTCTTTACTTTTTACCCCAGCAAAGAGTAAGACCATGGTACTTAGTTAAAGTTTCAATAATTATTATTATTATTATTATTATTATTATTATTATTATTATTATTATTATTATTATTATTATCATTATTATTATTATTATTATTATTTCAAACAGACGAATTGACGAGATCATATCATATTTCACGATGACCGCCATGTTATTTCTGTTTATTTCGGTTATCTGGTTTTGCGACAATATTTCTGGCGCGTCAACGTATTCATAAAAGTGATTGGTGACGACGTCCAAGGGGGCAGGGGCCAGATTTTATGTCCAAATTTAAAGCTGCAATTAGCGATGTAATATAAAAGATCATACAAAATTAATTACACATGTGAGGTCAAAAAGGTTCATATTTTTGGATAAATATAATTAAAACAAAGCATAAGAATATTATCAACTGGACCAGAGAAGTCAATGGCAGTTCATAGCAGAAGTTTATGCACCCCAACGTAAATTTTATACCTGTAATTTTCATGTCCGAAGGTCAATGTTGACACCATGGGATGCTACAGTGCTTTTTTCCTAGATTACATTTCTGCAAAACAGTGTGTACTAAAGAGTATGATGTAATTGAAAATAGTTGTCATCCGAACCGTTCTTAAGACATTCTACTTCCCCCCCCCCCCCCCCAAACCCACGTGTTTACTGCTATGGGAGGCTTGATCTTCTTCCTAGGCGACTATTTGCATTTTACTATCAACAAACTGCAGAATAACTATGGAAGGTGTACGTCTCACATCAATTTCGAGAACAACACAAGCCCAAAACAACTTAGTTCACTAATATATCCATTTCTTTATACAGGAAACAATAATAGCTGAAAAAGTCACACTATAGCCTTAAGTTAAGAAATTTGTCAGGGACCAATTTACGAAACTGTCCTATGCCGCCTAAAGCATTTTAACCCACGAAGTTGCCTGTTACGTGTAATATTGTATAAGTTTATTATTATGGTCGTCTGACGCCGAAGAATTATTGCTCTGCAACCGTGCTTTCCCTGCGGAAAAATATGTTTTAACCGTGGGTAAAATATATTTATTTTCGATTGACGTCAGGGTTTGTATTTTAAGCTATTCATTTGTATTAGGTACAATTTCTGTATGTTCTTTGTGCTTAATCCTTTTTAATTTTTAATTTTACATTCTTTGCTGAAGTATTAACAAGGATTTAATCATGATACAAACTGAAAACTGAAAAAGAAACTAAAATGTTTTAACTGGACCAATGTGTAAATGACACGTGTTACAATAAGATGGTGTTACAGTGGTGTATTGCTAAATAAAGAAGCGAGAGGATACAATAATAAAAGAGCGGAAATGCGTGTTATTCATATGTGTGTGTGTGGGGGGGGGGGGGAGACAATGACAATTTCAACAAAGTAAGAAAACGCGCTAAAAGGTAAGGGAACACCAACTGTAAATACTACATCCCTGTTCGCTTATGTTCATTATATTTAGCATTCCAGTATCTCAGATTATATGGATATAGTTCTGAGCTTACAAATAAAATCGGCAAAACTCAATTTGCCTTAGTAAAAATCCTTAGCTTCCGGAGTAGGTTGCACAAATCAAAACGCCTTATAAATATTGTATTTAGTTATCTCCACTCTAAATTTCTCTTTATTATTTAATATATAGTTGAACATCATTAACCTGTTTGATTTGTGTTTTAAACAATCGTTAAGGGGCCCCGAGTGGCCGATTGGACTAAAGCGCTTTCTGTTACGGATCACTGCCGTCTCACCTCTGTCTGCGTGGGTTCGAGTCTAACATTTGGCTAATGTAGTTAAGTGAGAAAGCTTTCCAGTAGCTTCTCGTGGGTCGGTGGTTCTTTCCGGGGTTTTTCCCTGTTTTAAAATGGCGTTAAACCCTAAAACAACAACGACGACAACAAACAATCTTTAAACATGATCCATTGCAGTAGCAAATCGGTAGGTCACTTAATTGACGATATACTGGATTGGTCTTGTGTCGTCACAACGATATGCCTAATCGTACCTTCGTTGCCCAGACTATCGACTCCTATATTCTTAAAACAGAGAAGCAGACAGGTGAACTTCTTGCATATGTTTTCTTTCTCGTATGATGAGCATTCAAGGTAAAAATGACAATAGAGTTAGTCTTACTTAAAGAATGAGTGGCACTCTAGTTTCTTATTGCAGAGTGATAGATTATTAAGGAAAACAGAATTTTCCTCGCTAGTAATACTGGCTATTTAAAAATGACATTGTTCATTGTTTCAAAAACTTTTAATTTACTTTATGTTGGTAAATGATTCATTGTTGAATTGTGATGTTATAGAGTATACAGCATGGAGTTACTTCAGATGTGCATCTCTTAAAAAACGACAAGCAACGCTTGGTCATTTTTACTTATTGGAGTTCAGATTAACTTGTAAGAAAAAGAGCCGATAAATTGTTTGAAACTTTTCTATATGTAATAATTGATTCATTGCATTTACTGAAGATGTTATTGTGTCTGGTAAACTTTGTTTTCTCTGCTTTAATAACTGGATGTTTTAGTTGATAGACTTTCAATTTGATTTTTTGAGCACATGGGAGAAACTATTTTTTCGCTGTGTGTTTAGACTGTGTACACTTCCCACAAATACATTATCCAAATAATATATCATACATAGTACATGAACATAACATAGAGATATTCCAACATTATCTCCATTGTGCATGGTGCAAATGCAAACAACTTCGTCGCACACAAGTCACTCCGCAAGAAGTTCATAATATCTGTACAGCACACCCACAATGAATGTAAATTTTGGCCACACTCAGCGATCCCTCCCGAATATTTAAATGATTTAAAATTTGTGCTATGTCTATCAAAAACTTCATGTAAAAATAAATTGACTCTTCATGAAAATATAGCTTTATGGAAAAATAAATAGATTGTTCAGGAACTTAAGCTGATTGCAGAGGTCACATGACCTAGCAATTCTAATACTCACTTCTGACAAACTAGCATACTAGCATTTTACCCAACATTTGCCAAGATTATTTTTAAGACCTCTAATTGTATAATATTTTCAAATTTAATAGACGAATGAACTATTAAATCCGAGTACACCGAATATTTGAACTTTTGTAGACAGGCCGTTTGACTGTATGCCAATGTATAAGACAAACCACTCAAAATACTTTAGTTACATAATTTGAGACACTGTGTCATTTTTAAATAATAGTGATGCGTTGTTCAGTAAATTATTACCTCCATGCAGCGGCTTGCTTCTCCTCTGAAATTATGTTCCATGTTCAAGGATGAATGTTACACCATTTGAGATATCACTATTTACAAGGATATAGTGTGTTGTATTAATTACTATTAATTAAATCAGAAATTAATAGATACGAAAGTACTTGATTCCAACCACAAATAGTCCTAGTGTAGCAAATCATGTTGTTGCGAATATTTAGATAAACGTAATAAAAACAAATGGCTTCAATTCAGATAAATACATGTTAAGCAAAATTGACACCGACCTGTATCTTGCATTTCTAATTCTAGTTAGATTTACAATAATAAATTAGTAATTAATACAGAAGCATTAAAAGATAAGTTACAAACGAATGAAAAAAGATACAAAAACAACGATATATGAAACAATATGAAGGTACTACATTTCGTATCACATTCAAACTTTAAGTATTGATACTATGTCATGCATTCATAAAGCGTATCCTTTAGAGACACGGTACAGGACGTTTGTTTTATCTATGTAATTATTTCAGAAGTCTGATTTACTAATTTTCTCTTGAATTATAAAGAAAACAACGACATCGTCAACCTTTTCTTTAAAAGGTAAATAATTTCGAATTTTACTATATATATATATATATATATATATATATATATATATATATATATATATATATATATATATATATATATATATATATATATATATACATGATATATATGTTTGTGTGTGTGTGCGTGTGTGTGTGTGTTTATGAACCACGTTCACAACGCAAATCATTTTATCATAGAATGTCTGAATCAGCAGCTCAAGTGATAGATGCATATATCCTATTCTTTCATTTTATTTGTTCTCTTTAAACAGTGAGCATATGTTACACTTAAGAATTTACCCAGGAGAAATTGTGGGGTTTTACATTTTATTGCCCATTTAAGTTCTGGGGCAAATTCAACGATGCTATTTGCATTTGAAGTTTCAGGCTACCCTTTGGCTGTCAAACGGACTGCGTCGTTAATGTTTGGTTGACGTAGCATATTATGTTCAACGTATTCAGCAAAGTTTAGCGCAACACCATAATGTAGCTAGTTTATGGCCTATGTCTCCAGACAAGGAGATGGGAACAGATTTTTATGAGTTTTGTGTAAGAGAATAGCTTGCCTCGAGACCTGTTTAATTGGCTTCGTCATGGTCACGTGATCTGAGGCGGCGATGTTCAGAAGAAAAATAAAGGTTCCATCAGAGAGGATAGAATATTGTGTTCAGCGGGTTGGCGTTGATTAGTGATAAATTTCTTTCTTTAAAATCGAATTTTTTACAAGGTTCGATTAGTTTATGTTTTTCACCAGATACGTGGAGATGTGTTTCATTCGGGGTTCTTTGGATTTTACGCTATGGTTTATGGGTTACGAATGAAATCAAGGTCACGTCACATCCTGGTAAGTGCTTTGTTTCTAAACAAACTTGAAACTTGAAAGCTTGATGAAAGAAAACATAATAAGGTGCAGACATGATATTATGTTTCAATAATTCGCTTTCCACAACTGCATTTAGTATATGTTCGTCCACGTTTGTCTTGTTCCCCGAACACCCCCACCCCACTCCCACCCCCACCCCGTTTAAACGTTGGAAATTACGTTCACCCTTTCATCATCAAATTTCCCACATTGCATTTAATGTTATTCAGTTTGTATTGTTTGTAATGTAATATACTTGGCACTAAAAGGGCACTTTGTCTTCAAAATGATTGCTTTGCTTTATTTTATGTTAAATTGACAGTCACTGCTGTAAATCTTTACACAAGGAAGAATGTTCATATCTATCAATCATTGTCTATTTTAAATTTTGCATCTTTACTCTGGAACTAAAAATCTATTCTTGCAAAGAATAATCAATAATTTATCAATATTTTAATTATTTATGAAGATGCCCTCAAAATATTCGAGTCTTAGAAGAAATATTCATAGAAATATATTTCTCGGAACAAATAGTCCCTGAGGGACAGAACAGTTGACAGTAAAAACTGGTAAGGTAACTCATGGTGTCATAGAACTGTTGACAGTAAACGCTGATAAATTTTGAATGTAAACTCATATAACTCCTGGTGGGACAGTATTGCTGACAGTAAACACTGGTAACTTCTGGTGGGACAGTATTGCTGACAGTAAACACTGGTAACTTCTGGTGGGACAGTATTGCTGACAGTAAGCACATGTAACTCCTGTTGGGATAGTATTTGCTGAAAGTAAACACCTGTAACTTCTTGTGGGACAGTATTCCTGACAGTAAACACTGGTAACTCCTGGTGGGACAGTATTGCTTACAATAAACATTGGTAACTCCTGGTGGGACAGTATTCCTGACAGTAAACACTGGTAACTCCTGGTGGGACAGTATTGCTGACAGTAAAAACTGATAACTTCTGGTGGGACAGTATTCCTGACAGTAAACACTGGTAACTCCTGGTGGGACAGTATTGCTTACAGTAAACACTGGTAACTCCTGGTGGGACAGTATTGCTTACAGTAAACATTGGTAACTCCTGGTGGGACAGTATTCCTGACAGTAAACACTGGTAACTCCTATTGGGACAGTATTACTTACAGTAAACACTGGTAACTCCTGGTGGGACAGTATTGCTGACAGTAAAAATTGGTAACTTCTGGTGGGACAGTATTCCTGACAGTAAACACTGGTAACTCCTGGTGGGACAGTATTGCTGACAGTAAACACTGGTAACTCCTGGTGGGACAGTATTGCTGACAGTAAAAATTGGTAACTCCTGGTGGGACAGTATTCCTGACAGTAAACACTGGTAACTCCTGGTGGGACAGTATTGCTGCCAGTAAAAATTGGTAACTCCTGGTGGGACAGTATTCCTGACAGTAAACACTGGTAACTCCTGATGGGACAGTATTGCTGACAGTAAACACTGGTAACTCCTGGTGGGACAGTATTATTTACGGTATAGATTAATACACATTGAATATAGATATGATCTATGTTGTGAATACAGATGAAAAAATTGTTCTCCAAATCTAAAATTTCAAAGTTTTCAACGATATGTAAGCTCAATAGACCAGAAATAGTTACTTAAAGCCCAGCGTCAAATATAACGAATTAAATCATCGTCGCCGTTATAATCATAATCAACATCATTATAATTAACACCATCATCATCGTCATTATTATTATTATTATTATTATTATTATTATTATTATTATTATTATTATTATTATTATTTACTAACATTATTATCATTATCATCATCATTGTTATTTGTATTATAACGAGATCACAAGAAAAGAATACTAGCAGAGAGAAATGGTAAAATCATTTGGGAACACACATACATTTGAAACTCATAAACACATAAATAAGTACTTACGTACATGCCGTCGTACGTACATACATAAATGAATACACGCATACATGCATATATCAATGCAAGTACGTCTGCACTTCATACATACATCCTCCATCTATCCATCCATCCATCCATCCATACACACACACACACGCATACATGCATGCATGCATGCATGCACACACACACACACACACACACATATATATATATATATATATATATATATATATATATATATATATATATATATATATATATATACATACATACATACATACATACATACATACATACATACATACATACATACATACATACATACATACATACATACATACATACATACATACATACATACATTTGAATCAGAGACATCTGTGTAGTCGTAATAATACTTGTCTTCTTCATATACGTAATTGTCATGATTATCGAATTTCGTCAGAACTGCTGACCTCGAATATATCACTCCAATATTAAAACTTGGCGGACCTGTGTCAATTGTGTCAACGTGAGACAAACCAAATCCTTACAGTTAACTTATTTGATAATTATACAGATGAAAACATTCTGGACAATATATTATATGCGGTGAAGGTTACACACAAATGAACCATGATATATGGAAAATTAGTCCATAAAATATCACTGCAATATTTAATAGTCCAACGTCTGAACAGACATATCGTACGAATATTATTTCCTTGCCAGCATATCAACTTTTTTTCATATATTAGATACTGGTTCTCTGATCATTCGTCTCCTGTTTTGAAAGTTTTCTGTCATTGTTTAAATTTCTGGTGATACATTTCATGGAATATATGTGCAGTTAACTAAAATTTACCATCTGCCTTTGTAGGTAAGACGATATGTTGTATCTCTCTCTCTCTCTCTCTCTCTCTCTCTCTCTCTCTCTCTCTCTCTCTCTCTCTCTCTCTCTCTCTATATATATATATATATATATATATATATATTTCATACTCTCTTTTTCGAAATGTCATTAGCAAGTATAATGTATATTACTATTGTAGACAAGTTGGTGAATTTTGAAACTTCTCGCCTTATTAATTCGGCATAGTGCCAAGCAAGTAAACCTTAAGCGCGTGCAAGTCGCCTTACCGCAATGGAAACATATATGCAATAGTATATGCCAGGTAAGATGGTTTTTAGGACCCAGTCAAAATAGTGTAGATTCAGAAGTATGGCCGTATCCATTCGCAAGTGCGATTTTTAAAAAATTATATTTACGCTGACTTTTGTGTGTCCTGTGATGTATTGACACATTTCTGGTCTTATGAAATGCATTTTATTTTCCCATATTTAACCTGTGGTTGTCCGATGCACATCTATATTCGTAAAGTGTATGGGTTCTGAAAATAGTACATGTATTGCTGCCATAAATGATGACACGGTCTATTTTTTATCTTCGAGTCCAAAACACCATTAACCTACAGCGGAGACTAAAATACTCGCCAATTCATGCACTTAATTTCGTTCACAGCTTCGCCATACTAATAAAAGATTGGGCGTAAAGGTGATTTATTTTCCGCTGTATAAATGCTTGGAGAAGAACATATGCTGCACAAGATAACAATTGCTCTACCGGTGTTAACAGCCTTTCCCATCTCAACAACTGTGTGATGATAAATGCTACATTCGTCTTGTTTGGCCGGTGTTACACTCATTCTTTAAGTAGTAATAGACTATTGTCGGTCAGGACTTGGATGCTTGGTGGTATACAACCACATTGGCACGATAAAATCTTAATGGCACATTATGCGGTTGATAAAATTTAATATGTACAGGCACAATGAGGGATTGCATTGCAAGGATGGATGAATGAGAACACAGTTGAGCAAGAAAGGTTTCATTTTCTGTAGTATTTTGGCTGTCTGAGTAAAAAGTACCTATCTTGTTAGTAGTACTAGAGAAGAAACGAGGCAGCATATTGTACTCGCAAATACGAGCGGTTATTGTTTTACATTGGTGGGCAACTTAAAAACTATCTGCCTCGCCCCAAACAACTTATGTTTATATGCTGAAATTTATCGAGCCAGTTAGTTAGGACTGAGTTAATGGAGGCTGCAAATTAATATTGGTAAATTTTCGAATCAGTTTCACTTTCGTTTCTCTCTATTCTGCCTCAGTGTGTGAAAGTATTTGGCATACCTTTCAGTCTCCCAACCCCAACCCCGACTTTTATTTATGATGTACATTCTATAAAATATGTTATTCATTCATATATATATATATATATATATATATATATATATATATATATATATATATATATATATATATATATATATATATATATATATATATATATATATATATATATATAGATATATGAACACTCTAAATGCATAGTACAGCAACGACAGGATAATATTAACTCAGAAATTACTGGTAATGGCTTTGTGCCAATCCATAAATAACGCATCGTCTTGTTATTTGTGTCTGAATACGAAAATATCGTATATCATCGAAGACGTTCGTTGAATAGGTCTTATCAAAATCATGAACTAAATATTACATTTTCACATACTTTCAATGCCTCAAAGACCGACATCTGTGTACGCATGCTAGAACTGGAATCATATTGGAATCTTCGTTTTCATATATTTAAATTATTTAGACCAGTAAAATACCAAAACGAACTCTGTCAACTTTTTGTTCTCACACGAAATGTTATATCTGAACATTCATCTACTATTATTTTATCACTTTTTTATGACTTTCTTATGGCAAAGTGGACATTATCAAATACTAGAGATATGTCATCTATGTTATAAATTGCTTTTGTAAATGGCATTAGGGTCACATAAACCATCACAGGTGTTAAGCCACCTGGTGTACAAAGGAACGATATCCTTATAGACTTCTCCACCTACAAATACCAAAAAAGGACAATTCTGCACTCGGAGTACCTTCGAGAAATAGATTAATCAACTGCCCGGATGTCTATTTAGCATAAGTGATTATTAGCATGACCATAATTAGTGGCTGTGATCTTCGTGTGGTCACTTTGAAATGTCTGTAACCAAGCTTGAGGCGAGCCGTAATAGATACATTAAATCCGATAAACATCTTTGCTGTCCATTGACAAATATTCAAATCCCTTATCTAGAATATCCACAGCAAAGGCTGTCAAAAGAGGGCAATATGAAAAGATATATGGCCTTGACGGGG
The DNA here is from genome assembly GCA_029339505.1 of Unio delphinus. Lineage (NCBI taxonomy): Eukaryota > Metazoa > Mollusca > Bivalvia > Unionida > Unionidae > Unio > Unio delphinus. Next base: position 11,183,148 of record JAQISU010000017.1, on the reverse strand, counting down.
TGAATTGTCAACAGACCCTTGCTTTAAAGCCGTGAATAACTAGAGACAAACCTACCGAACGGCCCTTTAAAGCTGAAATATATTCAAAGGTGCACGTATTGCGCCTGACTTATTTGGCACCGGAAAAGGAAACCTTCAATTAAAATAGATTTTATTGTCACAATAATACAATGGGATTGGTTACAAGTCGTAACAACCTAGGTTAGCCCTCTACCTGCATGATATAAATATTAAAAAAAAAAATGATATGACAAAAGTGTAACAAATGTAACAGAAAAGATAGAGACAGGGAAGAGGGACACGGTGACAGCATTCTATATTTTATCAAGATAGCAGTTATATATTGGCATATATGTTCTACATTTATGTAAATATCATTTGCATCACCCTTTACCGAAAGCATTGTATCTAAGCTAACAGCTGGATAGGGCATTGAGAGTAGCTTCTTCATCAACCCATTTCGTTTCCGACTATACTTCAGACCGAACATGAATAAATGCACGAGTGGTTTCCATTCTACCTCAGGAAGAAAAATGGGCGTCAGCAAGTAAAAATCAAGCATTCGATGACTAAATCAAAGCAATTTATTGGAGTCGATATTTAGAACTAAACACTTTTTCAAAGCTTGAAATACATGTTACATTTTGTCTTGTTCCACAAAGCACTGTAAGATAATTTAGCAGTTGTTGTTGTTATTGTTGTTGTAGGGTTTAATGCCATTGTCAGCACAAGATTAGCTATACATGGCGGCCAGTTTTAATGGTGGAGGAAAAGAACCCGGGAAAAAACCAAAAGAACCACCGACCCACGATAAAATACTAGCAAGCTTTCTCGCGTACCCACATTGGCTCAATCTGAGACTAGAACCCACGCAGATAGAGTTGAGATGGCAGTTATCCGTAACGGAGAGCGCTTTAGACCACTCGGCACCACCACCACCCCACCACCCACCCCGATAATTTAGTAGAATTTAGCTTGAAATTGCTAGCGCAATGTTACAGTTTCCTTGTTCTAACACAGCGGTAGGAGTAATTATCCTGAGTTTGCCTTGTTTTCTTTTTACGGTGTTAGAAATGCGTGTCAGATTTGTCTAGTTTGCAGATTTTCCAGCCAATTTACAAAATATAGATTTTCTGCTCACGTAATTTTGAATGCCTGTAACTATCGTTGCCGCTTCAGCCTGTAGTATTTCAGGATTTTCTGAACCTATCAATAAAAAATCCACAGATAACAGTGGCATATTCCAAGATGTGCCTCGTATAAGTAACACGTGTTTAGATTTGATTCAAATCTACTAAGACTGGCATTTGCAGATGATGTTGTTTTAAAGATGCTATCATAAGGAAAGGGCCATTTTATGTTTGATTAAAGTGCTAAGCCAGAATTATGATAAGAATCAACATATATATAAAAGAATTTCCAATTAAGAAAACCCTACAATTTCAAGAATATTAGTTACTTTCTTGGCATCATCCATTATTGTCTGGATCAAACTTAAAAATCCATTATTTGGACCATTTAAACAATATTAATAGATCATTATTATTAACTAGTTCCATATCAGTACCATTAGCAGATGAATACTGCATAAATGAGCCATATGCCAAGAGACAGGAGACATATTTCAATTACGTTTAAGTAGATTAGAAACAAGAACGGCCTAAGTGCGGATCATTGTGGTACGCCGACTTTTATATTTTTAAAAACAATTGTTAATACGTATTCTGCAGAAGGGTTATTTGTGCATCATTATATAGTTTTTAAATCATTTTATCAGATTACCAGAATTCGTTAGGTTTACAAAGTAAGCCTCTGCGCCAGACCCGATCATAAGCTTTTGATACATCACACAAGTTTGCTATTTAATACATCACACCACACAATCATTTTGCTCTTTGATACATCACACAATACAGTAATTTTGCTAGTGTCCAAATAATAGACTATAGAATTTCCTTTCTGAGAATGTCATCTCTTTCGAGGTATCAACGAATATTTTCTAAAACAAGGAAGGGAAACATTACACGCATCAAAAAGTAGAAACGAAATGTACTACTCATTTTAATATATTTTTTTTCCTTTTTTTGTTATTAATTTGTACTTCTAAAATTTGTCTAGTGGAATAGAATTAGAAGGATTTGTCTCTTTCGAAATTGCTTTTGTGTTTTTGAAAAGTCTTTTAGGATATGTGATCTTTTAGCCGTTGAAAAGCACGTAAAGAAAATAGTATAATTTCTTTCATCAGCAAAATAGTACAGCCTGCATAAGGACTTATTTGAAAGGGACGATGTTAACTAAATAAAAGAGTTTTACTGTTTATTGCACTAATATTCTACAACATTGTGTTTGCCCCTCGTATCAGTTAATATTATTGTACGTGTATTATTTGGAACGTTTTTAAAACTACTTCCTATTTCTATGAAATAAATATTTTAACTTTATGTGCTCCAGTCAGCTCCACATAAGTAAATATCAATACACTCGTAATTATATCATAATTATGTATATGCCTGTGCAGGTAGCATTTTTGCCTAAGCCATATACATTCAAGATAACTTGACTCTTAACTACATACACGTAGCAAATTTTACACATGACGATAGTCTTCTTTTGGATATAATTTCGATTCCATGATCTGCACTGATTTCCATCGCTATAGGTCTCTACCTGTTTCAGTTGTAAATTTAACTGAAGTTCCACACATGGCGTTTGCAATGAAAATATGCCTTATTTATATATAGGTGTGTGTAATAAACTTCTTAACTGACGAATTTACAAGAATTTTATTTGCAGTCGACCTCATTTCTTTGCCTCAAGAAGAATTATAAGTAGCAATAGTTTGCTTACCCGAGAACATTGTCGCGCCAAAGACATTGTTCAGAACAGGAATGCACTGTTAAGTGTCTTGTGAAGTCCCTTCAATGCACATGAAGTAATCAAGATAATTTATTACAGATTTAATATATTGCATACTTAATGTGCGATAAATCTGCCGAATGACTTCTGGTAATCGGGAGGGAATGTATAGTTTGTTTCATTTGCCTTCAGTGAATATTTGTGATTAGACGTGTTTCAACATTGTGAGATGTGGTTTATCTGAACGACATGTCTTTCGTAACACAATAGAGATATGTAGACAGGTGAGTTAATCAAACCAACTTGGCTGAATTCTTTTCACATGTGTTCAGAGGGAAAAAAAATATTTTAAAAAGCGGTATCAAATATAAAAGCAAATTTTATATATCGTTTATATCGATCTTTATGTTCTAATAGGTTGATAGATATATTAATTGATTGGATATATATATATATATATATATATATATATATATATATATATATATATATATATATATATATATATATATATATATATATATTAATGGATTTATTTACGAATTTATTTATTTATTGATTGATTAGGCACATAAATATCATTCTAAATTCTCGTAATTAACTATATGCCAAAGCTAACACAAATCCCTTTCAGTGTCGTTATCTTAAATCACCGAAATAGGCAGTGAGCTATCTATAAATAGTGCTCCACCCACCGCAGTGTGTACTTTTCAAAAGTTTCCAAAAAATGTCATTTGGATCGCCCCGGTGATTATTTCCGGTTTCTTGATTTCAATCACCTCTGTCACATGGATAATATTTAAATGCCTTCTTTGTCTTTTCATATCGATCTTTTGGACATGTACCTCAAATTAAAGCTTTTTAGAGTTATTCAAGTACAATGTTCACCTCTATATGCAGTCTTACATTGAAACGATTACAATGCAAAATTTCCATGCAGAAATATGGTAGTTTACCGTTTCGTGTCACACAGTAATAATTCACGGAGGTCAACAACAATCTTTTTATCGGAAGGTATTTCGCCTTTTGTCTTCCTCCAAATAGGCACAAAGCTGACATATATAGTGTGCTTGGCTTTTGATATTTCCAGGTATTTTCAGTTTACAGATCTTTGTAACAAACGTAGTTGTGCACTCCCTTAAATTGCTTGCAGGTATAAAGGACAATTACGCATACAACCACAACCCAGAGTTGCCTTCTTCATTTAAGTTTGGAATCTTGTGCAATGAACAATCTTTACTGTGAGTATATAGTGACTGTCATATATACTTCTTCTATTTCTAATACACACTAATACACGCACTCATGAGACGCCGTTTTCAATGTTCCTTCTTTACCTGCTAGCGAATTGGCATTTGTACTAAAAATTCATAATATTACAATTATACAGACCGAAATATGTACATTTCAGGTTCAACTGGACAAAGAGATTAACTACGTTGTATATAAATTTCAAATACGGTTGGAAAATTAGTCATGCAACTATTATAAAGAAGCTTTATGTAATGTTGATAGTCCAATGATCACCCAGGTCGGACAGAGTTGGCCGTCTACGCGTGTTCATGTGAAAGTCGCATAACTCCTATTTCCTCGTTATAATATAAATAGTGCCGTGTTGAAAGAACCGTTAAAACACCAACCAGACAGTGTACTCTCTCAATGGCTATGATTGTTGGTTGATATAAACATGATAAACAGTCACCTTACTGATTTCGTTTAAGAAAATATGAAGTCCGTATGAACAGCTTATGAATTTCGTCTACGTGTGTTCATATTCGCAAAAAAACATCAAGAATTTTCGCGACCCGTTTAAATTTTTTATAGCTTATAATAGACTGGCATGGTTGCTGTTTTGGTATAAATACTGAATCCTAAAGACCCGGAGTTGTATTAATCTCTCCGACTTCAAAACACGTATTTCTCTTGATATTCCTTATTAAGTACGACAATGTGGAAACAATCTATTAGATTAGACGTAATGCCTATACACCATTGCATTACATAACTACTCTATCTACTCAAAAGAGAGACAGCCTGAATTTCCTACCGATAAAATCATGGTGGTTTTAAAATTTTGCTTTTTGCATCTAACTGCTATTTATTTTTTAACTGATGATTCTGTATTGGACAGTCCTGTATATAGACTACTGAAAACATTCAACACTGGATAATCAAGTAGATAGACCTCTGACAAATTTAAACTTGGACAGTCAAGCAGATAGACTACTGACTTCTTCTTCTACTGACTACTGACTACTGACTTCTTCAAAACTGGACAGTCAAGCAGATATACCACTGACAAATTCAAAATGGACAGTCAAGCAGATAGACTACTGACAAATTCAAAATTCTTCTGTACCGGGCAGTCTTGCAGATAGACTACTGAAAACTTCAGAACTGAAAAGTCAAGCAGATAAACAACTGAAAAATTCAAAACTCTTCTGTGTTGGACAGTCAAGCTGACAGAGTAATACATTCAAAACGCTTCTGTGTGGGACATTCAAGCAGAAAGATTGCTGTTAGACAGTCAAGCAGACAAATTCAAAATTCTTCTCTATTAGACGGTCAATCTGATAGACTACTGGCAAATTCAAAACTGGACAGTCAAGCAGATATTACTGACAAATTCAACACTGCACCGTCCAGCACATAGATTACTGACAAATTCAAAATCAGACAGTCGAGCAGATAAATTTATGACAGATTCAAAACCTGACAGTCAGTCAGAAAGACTACTGATAAATTCAACTGTTGACAGTCAAGCAGATAAATTACTGACAAATTCAAAACTCTTCTGTGTTGGACAGTCAAGCCGACAGAGTGACAAATTCAAAACACGTCTGTGTGGGACAGTCAAACAGATAGATTACTGACAATCAAGTAAGCAAATTCAAAACTCTTCTCTGTTGGACAGTCAGGCTAATAGACTACAACCAAATTCAACACTCTTCTGTGTTGGACAGTCACGCACATAGACTACTGACAAAGTCAAAACTGGACAGTCAAGTTGATAGATCACTGACAAATTAAAAACTGGACAGTCAAGCGGATAGACTACTGTTTGACAGTCAAGCAGAGAGATTACTGTTGTACAGTCGAGAAGACAGATACATTCAAAACTCTCCTCTTTTGGACAGTCAAGCTGTTAGACTACTGGTAAATTAAAACCTTTTATGTTATAGACAGACAAGCAGATAGACTACTGACAAATTCAAAACTGGACAGTCAAGTGGATAGAATACTGACAAATTCCACACTGGACAGGTAAACAGATAGACTACCGACAAATTCAAAAATGAACTGAGAAACATATAGACTATTGACACATTCAAAACCGGACAATCAATCAGATAGACTACTGACAAATGCAAAACTGTACAATCAAGCAGAAAAACGTCTGTCAAATTCAAAACTGAGCAGTCGAGCAGATGGACTACTGACAAATTCAAAAATGGGCAGTCATGCAGATGGACTACTGACAAATTTAAAACTGAACAGTCAAGTAGATAGACTACTGACAAATTCAAAAATGGGTAGTCATGCAGATAGACTACTGACAATTCAAAACTCAAGATCTGACCTGCAATCATCTTACAAATAAAGCAGTTGGTGATTATGAACAAAACTGTTCACAAAACCGATGACGTCATTATTATTGCATTTTGGCCAGTTTACTGAATAGCGTGTCTCAAATAAAAAAAAAATACAGATCGAAACATTTCGTTTTTATATGGCTTATGCAAACGCTATTAAATGTATTTCTACGTGTGATAAAACTTAGTTCCCTCGTCACTTTACCAGAAAAGTAGGTCAAACCCTATCGTGAATTTGAAACGTCGTTGAATTGACTTTGCAATGCCAAAAAAAAAGTTTATTTAAACAAAGTTTTAAGTTACAAGACAGTACCGAGGACTATAGCATATGATTTGTGAATTCCGGTCCTATTTAATGATCACATAGGAGCTAGACCATTGTTAACAGATAATATCTCCGTAACCGGATATAGTTTAGCTGTATTTTATGTTTCAGTCACTATATTCTCAGCACGCATGAGATAAATTATGTCTTTTACTTGACTTCAAAATTTACAAATAGAGAATTCCATTTATATAGTCCAATGAAAATATTACCGATGGTAATTCTATGTACATCTGAAATTTGTAATTTTTTTTTACGATAGTAAATGTAATAAACTGTCCATCAAGATAACTTGATCTACACCGTTTTCCTTCGTGTATAACGCCCACACAACTGCGATTTGAATATATCAAGAGGGACCGTTTCGTCATGTGTCGTCTGATTAGGATTTTCGCAGTTCATTCTGCTATTCGTTCCATGCAATGAGCAGACATCCTTATATATCGGAATTTAACGCCAAATCGTGATATTTTCTCCGTTTGTCTGCAAAGTGTACGTGGCTTAGTGTGGATGACTATACATGTGGCTGTCTTTGACAAAACTATTTATTCAATTTGACACTGAATTGGCTATAGTGTATTATTACACTATATTATAAATTCATTTGGTTTATTGACAATGGTTATAACAAATTATTAAACTAATATATTTACCTTTAAATGACATCTTTGTTTTCTCCTCCTCTATTTAGCAACATTTTACTTTAAAGAAAAGCCGTTTTAAAATTTGTAAGCAACGACATAATTTCCTAGTCATTATAGATTATATCAGAACATCCTATGCGCATTTCCAGGCAGTACGACCGGTTCCATTTTTGACGTGGCCATCATGTACATATATGTAGCAATACTAAACAATATATGTACAATCATAGGGGGCAACGCAATGGCAGATGTTTAATCTGATTTGGAAACGGACGCACACTCATATACACGAGTCTCCTGCTGCTTTGCAGGTCGGCTTTTAGTTAGCCAAAGGATAAGGGAGTAAACCCTATAAGGAAATCCTGCGTGGACACCCTAAGGCTGCTGGACGATGTACTACATCCCCTTCTGGCAACGCCTTGGTCTGGAAAAGGATGGGCTGCGCAAGACGACTTTTGCCCAAGACAAACTGATAATACTGGACAAATCTGAACTTACCATACCGGATTTGTCGTCTCCCGGGTCAATAAGGACCACGCCTACCGTTGTCTACCAGAACGGAGGTTACAAGTGTGCTACTGATACTTTGCATAAATTCAGAGCGAGAGACAGCATCGCCAACGCCACCTGGAACATTAGACATCTGGCGCAAATTGGAAGACACCAAGAGTTGACAAATGAGCTGAAACACTAATATATCACATTTTGTGACTATGTGAAATTAGATGGAAAGCCTTAGGAGAAGACAAAACTGAAGATGGGCATATGTTCTAATATAGTGGAGAGTTTGGCAAATTCATAAATTAAGTAGGCTTTCTTGGAAACAAAGTCAACAAAGGATCTGTGCTTGAATGCAGACCATATCTAGCAAAAAATCATCTCCATTCGGCTTACAGAATCTCCATTTAACATAACAATTATCCAATTATATGTTCTAACTGCCGATCATGATGATGACGAAATAGAGGAGTTTTACAACAAACAACAGGGTATTCTAAACATGGTCAGTAAAATGTCTGGAATGCCAAATATGGTAAAGATGCTCTAAAACACTGGGAAAATCATTGTGGACCTTCTTGCAATTAGCATTCCAAAGAAAGAGGGAGACGACTGCTCTAGTGTGCAGTTTTCATCAACTTGGTACTAGCCAACACCCTGGATCAACATATAGCTTCACGATACTTGACATGGCATGCACCAAATGGAACCCATCAAAACCGGATCGACTACATGCTGGTTCAAAACCGTTACCGATCTGGCATCAATAGTGCAACAACAAGGCAGATTCCAGGTGTTGATATTGGGAGTGATCACGATCTGGTGATCATGAACTTCCGAGTGAGACTGAAGAAAATTTCAAGCCAAAGAACATCAGGTTAAAATTCAACCTTGAACAACTGAAGGACCCTAACATCAGCAAGCCAATTCAACCCATAATTGGAGGAAAATTTGCTTCACTTTTTGTGATGGATGGTGACGTTAAAGTGACGTCAGAAATTTTCAGCACAGTCATGACAGCTGCTACAAAGGATATTATTGGCCTCCATCGCCTAAAGAAAAAACCCTAGGTTACAGAAGAGATTCTGAAGTTGTATGATGCCCGAAGAGACCTCACAAACACCTAACTCACAACAAGGGTAATGGAGTACAAAGAAATAAACAAAAATATCAGAGAAAAACAAACTTGAAGAAAGAAAAAGAATATTTGATGTTACAAAAGTGCACAGAAATAGAGAACTGTCTGGTAAAGAATAAAAACAATAAGGCATTCTAAATTGAGAAACACATCACCAGACTGAAGCAAACAAGAGTCAGTACCATTCAACATAAAAATGGAAAATGCCTCAAGGAAGCGAGTGATATTGCAGAAATATGGACTGAGTATTGCAAAGAACTCTGCAACCATATGTCCATAGGAGATCCAGAGGGACTTGGAGTTCTAAACTCCTCAGATGATATGATGGTAATTTCCTCATTCCCAAAGACGATGCGGAGTCATCAATACGAATTCTGAATAATTGGAAGGCATCTGGAGTGGACAACACCCCAGCTAAACTTATCAAGAATGGTGGGGAATCAGTGAGAGAGCTGCTAACAAAAATCTGCAACAAGATCTGGCAGACAGGTGAATGGCCAACACAAGAGACCGAATCACTGGTTATAACACTCCCCAAAAGAGGCAATCTCCAGCTGTGTCAAACTTACAGAACTATCAGTTTCAGTAGCCATGTTAGTATGGTGATGCTGAAAATCATCTTGAAGAGACTGAACCCACAAGCAGAAAAAATAATCACTGAAGAGCAGGCCGGAGTGGAAGAAGTACAACAGAACAAATATTCAGTCTCAGGCATCTGTGTGAAAAGTACTCGCAACATCAACAAGACATCTCTCATGTATTCATAGATTATGTTCATAACAGACCTTTGAGTGAGTGTAGCATGAGGCATTGGGACCACAATGAAGAAGTACAACATGGATCAAACGTTGATCAATACCATCAAGCAGGTGTACGACAAGCCTGCCAAGGTTATGTTGGGGACTGGTTCCAGAAAACAGTCAGAGAACGTCAAGGCTGTCTCCTGTAACCCACGCGTTTAAACATCTGCTGAGAGCACATCATGAATGAAGTACTGGAAAACCAATGTGGGACAGTCAGCATTGGAGGGTTTACCATCACCAACACCCTCTTTGCAAATAACATTGATGGGCTGGAAGGTAGTGAAGATGTGCCTGCTACCTTTGTTAAGAACCCGAATGAAACATCTTCCAAATTTGACATGGAGTTACGTGCTGTGACGACAAAGCTGATGACACATAGTGTCAAACAATCTCAGCCAAGATTAAAGTCAAAGTACAGGAACTGGAAACAGTTAACCATTTCAAATATCTTGGTTTCAAAATCACCAAAAAGCGATCAAGAGCAGAAATGTTTGTCACGAGCGGCACAAATAACGCCAAGCTATGTCGAAGCTATGACCCATCTGGAGAAACCAGAATATGTCTGAAAACAACAATCAGATTATTGAGAACACAAGTCATATCAGTATTTAGGTATTCATGTGAGGCCTTGACCCAGACAGCAGAATTACGATGTAGAAGCCAGTCACCTGCAATGAGATGCTACGGAACCATCCTTGGCATATCTTACATGGACCACATCACAAATGAAAAGTGCGCAAGACAATCGGGCGCAAAGAAGGCTAATGTGAAGTCTTCCTCGCCACCATCAAAACGAGAAAGCTGAAATGGCATGACCATATCGTTAGAGTCAACAGCCTATCCACAACAATCTTGCAGGGCAACGTCCAGACGGGCAAAAGGAGAGTTAGACAACGCAAAAAGTGGACTGAGAACATCACATAATGGACCAGGAAAGGTTTTGTGAAGACACAGGCACTGGCACATGATTGAGACAATTATAGGAAACTGGTCAGATGTTCAGCAGCACAGAGCCAAGAAGACCACACTAGGTCGAGCGACTGATGATGATGATGATGATGATGATGATGATGATGATGATGATAATGATGAAGGGTAAACGCTTGCGTAACTAATGTGGCTAGAGCATCCGCCTACAATTCGAGAGGTCGCGGGTTCGAATCCCAACCGAGTCTCATCAAAAGCTTATACAAAAATGGTAATTGCAGCTGTTTCGCTTGGTTCTCAGCATAAAGATGTTAGTGTTAGGACAGGTGGGCATTGTGTTAGGATTATATTTTTGGGTGGGACATGATGCTTCATGTCTGCGTCATGATTCCCGAGTGACAGACATCATTACAAACTGTTACAATGACGACATCGAAATGATATAGCTGGACAATTGTTAAAGCTATGTTCAGAACCCAAAGCATACAGAAACATACATACACACCATCCTAGATATGTTTTACTTAAACTGTAAGATATATTCACGAACATCACACCATAAACTGAATCCGTCACAATAAGAGGTAACGTGCTTATAATAAATGAAACATTTTCATGTCCAGAGAGGTAATGCATACACAAGAATCGCATGTCGGAAGAAGTACCGCATGCTTATTTAAAAAAATGTTAGCTGTTTAGCATGCCTAGCGGATTGTTAGGTGGAAAAGTTGAAGTTCTAATTGTTTCGATTAAACGTATCGTTCCTTTTTTTGTAAACATTGTACAAGCTTATATATGTTTTAACCTTTGCTGCCTTTGTTGTCTACAGCTGTGTACCCGGTATCAAAACTTAAACACTTTTGGAAATATGAGATATGATATATAAAGCACTACCGGTTATTTCATAACTATTATTATTGATTTTAAGAGACGAAATGATCGATTTTAGCTCACGAAAATACCATAAGGTCAACGTTCCTTCTAAGCAAATGGTAGATGTGCGCGCTATGTGCGTTGCATTGTGCAAGCAGTACAATGACTTTAGAAAAGTACAATTCAGCTGCGCGGGGACTGAGCTGCGCGGTTTCCCGGCCGTTTAGAGGGAACTTTGCATTGATCAAGGGAATTTTAATTACATAAGAGATTCAACTTACGCAAGGACCAATCTATACATTATAGTTAAATTTCAAACTATCTATTGTTTGCTTCTATTTGTAAGATTGTATCACTGCGTACTACATGCACACCAATGCACTCTCAGTTTACTTACATATATGTATGCATAGACAGTTATATAGGTAAGTATATTTGATAAACAATTCAGCTGATTTATCAATGCCAGATAAATAACCCCATTATCGTATACGTTCCATCAGAAGGACCACATGCTATCTTTAATTCCATCTTCTACTTGAACATTCTAAAGTATGGATTACACAGTGATTTAAAGAAAATTAATTAATGCCCATAATACGTTTGCTCACCTGGACCAGGTAGGGTTTTTACCATCTAAAAGTAATACAAATGTCAGAGAGCGCGGCCACGCTTGATGTAGAACAAAAATATACATGTATACTGAATGTTATTAGAGGTAGTTTTGTTGTTGGTCTTCTTTTTGTTGTTTGTTTGTTTATTGTCAAATCGTGCTAACAACTATAACAAGAGATTAGAGCCAATATTTTATTTCTTTTCGTTTCCTTTCTCCATTTCATTAAATATTACCTTCAAGGTATAGAGTTTCTAAATAATGAAGTGGCCGCAGTGCTTTCTAAATTTAGCGGCAAGTCCTATAGGGTAACGTGTTTTTTGTGTGGTTGTAAACGTAAGAATATGTATGAAAAGTATTAAAAGCTTGCGTCCCATATGTTATGTATAGTGCCCTTGTAAGCGTTATACAAATAAAATTACCAGACATTTGAAGGATATAAATAGTTTATTTTAGTACGGGAGACAGTAAGAAGCTCACGGAAATTATGTCTCATTTTCTGTATATATATATATATATATATATATATATATATATATATATATATATATATATATATATATATATATATATATATATTAATGAAACGGTCATATTTTTGTGCAAAACGAAACCAATAAAGAAACCAATAAAACGCCAATCCATGTTATACTTTTTCATATCGCGAACAAGGCAACGGCGAGACGAATCATTAAATCACCGATGAATACGCCTACTAATTAATATCAAATTACCAGACATTTGAAGGATATTAATAGTTTATTTTAGCACGAAAGACAGTATTTATTATTGAATTTAGCGTTTTAAAGCATCTTTTTTATATTTCGTTCATAGTACCTATTACCAGACATTGATGATGAAGTTATAACATCTTGATTACTCAAAATGTTTCAAGATTATTTTTTGCATCATAGAGTTACGTAAAAATTGATTTTTTTATATACAAAAAGACGATGACTGCATTTTGTGTTTGTTTCTGTCTTTGTTGCGCATACCTAGATCGCCTTGAATCAAGCCAGTGTAATAAGTCCTTTCAACCCGTGGCTGCAAAAACATCTAACGACAACAAAGTAGAAACGTTATCCAATTTGTAGTGATTGGATTATCCTGGTCGAAGGCATGCTGTTTAAATACAGTTAAGAAACCATAATCCGCGTCTCTTCTTGACCTGCTTAATATTCATTTTTAATGGTATCTACATAATGAATTTCGTTTAATAGTTTCCACAGTCAAAACTTTGCTTTTAAGGGAGGTAACTTTTGCAATTTCCTGTGTCTTGAAACTGGAATCAAATACTTGAACAGTATAGCGTAAACTGCACATCTGCATGAAGACGATTTATAAATTGCATTAGAATTCTTCTCATTTAATCATTGCTCATTACAATATTTATTTAAATATTGTACATTTTGCCTTCATTACCATTATCAATGTTGCCTCCATTTGACTTACGAAGGAAAGCGTACGACTTCATCAAAAATACGTTTGTTACTCTTAACATTTGCCTCTCTCTCTCTCTCTCTCTCTCTCTCTCTCTCTCTCTCTCTCTCTCTCTCTCTCTCTCTCTCTCTCTCTCTCTCTCTCTCTCTCTCTCTCTCTTTTGCAAAAGAAGTGCAAGTCATTGTTAGTTTTAGAGTTCAAACAAATATTTTAGAAAGTGACAGCTTTTCCAACAAAACCTCTTGGTATGCATACTAAGTAAGTATCACCTGGCGAACCTCCTGCGGCTATGTATTCAAGCATGGAACTTAGCACCTTAAAATCTACATAAACACCTGCTCATCATATACAATATACATCGACCAGGTGTAGTTATCACAAGATAAAACCTAACGTGTATCCGAAAAAACATGTCGGTTTCAACTCCTCGTGTCAGACAGGCATCAATCCATTTGAGTACCACTTATGTTATAATTTAAACAAGGACATTTACTCAGATTATATTAAAAATTGAAGTAAGTATGGTCTACTTTAGAACCGTGTTATTTAAATAGTTATGTTTCCATACAAGAACCTAAACTTCAACTAAATGATATAATTGGATACATTTGAGACAACAGGCTTTTTCGATCAATAAATCATGAGTTGACAAATTATCTTTATGGATTTTTAATACCGTCATAATATATTTAAAAAAATTTCAATATTGATTTTACATCCTGTCAAACATTACACTTTTTGAAATCTAGAGATCGTGTTTCCGAATGAGCTATGCTTACAGGTTAAAGAAAAAATGCTGAAAGCTGTATACAAATGACGGAGATAAAGTATTGTGGACTTTCAGACATTATAATTATATTTTGTTTTGTTTTATTTACTATTTTTTTAAAGTTCATAGAAGAGACGGTTTTAGGCATGAAGCTATACCAACGGTCATAGCAAAACATTATTTTCAGCGATTAAAAAAACGGCAAAATTTTAAACATGCATTTTAATGCACTCTTTCGTGTAAGATGTCACATCGGGGTTGCAGGACGATTTTGGTATGATTCCGAAAAGAAGATAATATAGCTATATTGACAAACCCACCCACCCCTAACAAAACAAATCTAACTAAATATCATCCTCTGATAAACGTAGTATGATGTTTGATTGGTTTGTAGCGTGGATAGCGTACATAATATTTTAATTTTTAAAAAAAGCTGGATAAAAATGTACTGTGTAATGTGAGCGACTTTCTATCCAGAAACAAACATTTGGAACTCAAAAGGATTGTAGCCTGATTATAGTATCAGATACAACAGAATAGGGTCTGGTTTGTTCTTGAAGTATCACGCATCAAGGTGTTGTGTTTTTATATCAGATCCAACAAAGCTTTCCTTGCACGATAACGTTCTTTCGTAATCCAATCAGTAAATCAACGATTGCTGTTGAAATTCGACGATATCATTTAGGCAAAACTTGTTCTTCACTTTTAACTAATTAGAAGGTGACTTTAAAATGTTTTGTCTACCTATCCGTCCATCTAACTATGCTAATGACATCTGCACAAATTATTTTGCATACATCGCGAAATATTTGTGACTACACGAGAAAATATATATTTATGGATTTATCAGAAAAATATGGCACATTTTGCATGTTTAACTTGTTACGGATCTTCTCGATTTTTGTAATTTTGAAATGTTAACATACTTTTTTAGTAAGTTTCTCTAAAGTTCATAATATATGTTAAATATTTAAAATACCAAGTTACAAAGAATTTAATTGGAGCAAATGTGAAAACAACGTTTCCGGTCAACAAACATTAAAGACCCTCATAATAAATTGGTGTTGTTGTTCGTTTGTTCTGATGTTGTTTTTGTTGTATTTTTATTCTTCTGTTTTTCTTTTCTTTTTATTTTGTTTCTTTATAAAAGAAGAAAAATAAGTAAGAAAGAAATCGGAAGAAATATCAAAGAGCAATTTTGCATATAATATTTAACACAAAATTAGTCTGCAAAAGAATAATTTTAGTCTGCAAAAGAATAATTTTAGTTGACACAAGATGAAATAATTTCCAAAACTATATTCATGTATAATTATAATGATATTGTAATACCAAGATTCTTTAAGCGTTTGTCATTAGCATGTTTGAATCAATAGCTTTTATTAGAAAATTAAGTTGGACACATTTTTATCCTAATAATTTTTCAACTTATCCTGATAGTGCTAGTGGTATGTCGTGTTAATCTGATCCTTCGTCCTTCCGTCAGGTGGCATTTCATGTTAATGTGGTCCTTCGTCCCTCCGACAGGGGTTATTTCGTGATAATCTGGTCCTACGTACCTGGCATGGATACTTCAGTAACGTTTGTGATTTTTTTTGTGGGGCATCCGTGACCCATGAACAAATTTACAGCTAGTACATCCATACATATGGTTCTACCATCTGGTCATACATACATACATACATACATACATACATACATACATACATACATACATACATACATACATACATACATACATACATACATACATACATACATACATACAAACATACATACATACATACATACATACATACATACATACATACATACATACATACATACATACATACATACATACATACATACATACATACATACATACATACATACATACATACATATATACATGCATGCATGCATGCAGACAGGCAGGCAGGCATTGCAGGCAGGCAGGCAGGCAGACAGACAGACAGAGAGACAGACATGTATTCAAAATATGAATGGCAGTGGCTGTAGTTAATCTGCGTTATCAACGTTTAAGCGAAATTCAGTCTCCTTTGTTCTTTCAATTCTCACTTTCTAACAGCAAAATATTAAATCGAAACTACCTATATCGCTCGTTCGCATACTTGTAATAAAGCAAGGTCGAAGGACAAATCAAAACCTAAATTAAATTTAGATTTAGCGTACAATGTGTACCATTAGGGCTGATTATCAGTGCTTGAATATTGCTGAAGAATTATTTGTTTTATCAATATTTACCTCGAAATTCTGATTATTATGACACTGCATACATTTAATCTCTTCACCGTGGATTTATTTCATGTTCTGCCTGACTCGATTGAAATATCTCTATAATTGCCGTTGTCGTCGTCATCATCGTCATCATCATGATGCCATCGCTAATATATGAATTTAACATCGTGGTTATTATTCTTTCTTTATATAATAAAATAAATATTTTTAACATAAATAAGTTCATAGTATATCTCATACGTCATGTATTGCATTGGAAAGAAATGTTAAGTTACCTTATATACATGTGTGTTTTAAAAGATGGGGATTTACTTGAACGTTGGTCTTTGCTTACTATTACAAGTCAATTACAAGCCATATTTGATCCGTTTGAACTGTGAAATTTAAACGGAACATATCAAAGACTTTAAACCCATTTATAATTTCCTCATGTCTTTTGCAAATGCATATGTTATCTCTATCTTTTTAAAATAAAGATTTCGCGATTTATCTTCCCTACTTGGATTGTTTTCAAAGCATTACAAGACAGTTTAGCATAATGCTGTTAATTGGCATTTCAATTAAATCGCTCGTATTTCCTTCTAATAATGTTTGAAGACGTAACAAGGTTCAGAAAGTATCAGTCTTGACTGATAATGTAACATGCGAGCACATTTGCAATTTCCGCAATTTCTTAATTGATGTTACGTTTTCATAACAGGATGAAAATGCCCCTATTCGTCTCCTCGTTACAAACACCCGAAATATTTTGTTAAATATGCATTGACGATAAACCCATTACTGGCATGTTTGTTTCGCCTTGATTACGCATTAATACATTGTAGGATGAAAATTAACATGGCAAATTAAGAGATTAAAATATTCAAAGGAAATTTCCATCACTTCTCATATCGGAGAGAATGATAACAAAGTTTTAATTGCTTATTTTGTAAAAACATTTCTGAAAAGTAAAATTATTTATTTGATATTTGTGTAAGGCTGTGCTCAAATTTGTTTAATTTTGATGTTTATGGGGGTGGGGATAGGATTTTTTATATTGTATACTGGTCCTATATAACTTTATCGTCCATTCGCATTGAGATTACTTTTTTGAAAATATATAATGTAATAATAGTTTTAATGGAATAATCTCAGGGACTTCATCACGTGCAAATTAATAATATCAGGGAACTTCATCACGTGCAAAGTAATAATCTCAGGGATCTTGATCACGTGCAAAGTAATAATCTCAGGGAACTTCATCACGTGCAAAGTAATAATCTCAGGGATCTTGATCACGTGCAAAGTAATAATATCAAGGATCTTCATCACATGCAAATCTTAGGAGCCATAGTAAACAAAGTACACGCAAAACTTAGTTTGGTTTGTATGTATTTACTTTGTCAATGCGAGTAAAAGTTTGCGCAACTTTTTTTTCATCGTTAAGTA